>PVJN01009789.1:0-59612 GCA_004026805.1 Lasiurus borealis | reverse complement strand
CAGTGGATAAAGTGTCAGCCTGTGGACTGCAGAGTCTGGGTTTGATTCTGGTCAAGGACACATGCCTGGGTTTCAAGCTTGATTCCCAGTGTACAGGAGGCAGCCGATTAATGATTCTCTCTCATAACTAATGTTCCTATCTCTCCCTCTCCCTTCTTCTCTGAAATCAATAAAAACATATTATTAAAAAAAAAAAAAAAGGATAGTAACAAGTGGAGGCACTGATCAGGAACTAATAGGGCTGCGTGCAGACTCTTATTCTCCATAAGGATTCTGAAATTTTCTATACCTCTGAATGTCACCTAATGTTTATATTTTTAAAGTACCTACCATGTTTATCAGCTATGTCTCTGTCACTCAAGGTCAATTCCTGCAACTATTTGGAGTAAATAATTAAGACTTCTAATTGGTTTCTAAAATAGCCAATCAGGTGAGTTGCTGTCATTCACACTGTGGTTAGTGTTCCTAACTTCCCATGTTATAATAGCTACTTTTTATAAACCCTATTTACATGCCAGGTACTATAATACTTTATCCCCAATCCTCAAAAAAATCTGCTGGGTATGTAGTGTTCTTCCTTACTCTCATCTTTTACAGATAAGAACACTAAGGCTCGGAAAGGCTGCCTGTTCATTAAAGTGGCAGAGCTGGAAGGTGAATCTGGCTTATTTGGCTCCAGAGTCCTTGCTCTTTCCATGAACCATAGTCTCCTGACTTACCTCACAATCATATTTTCTCTTACTAGTGTAATAAAAGGTCATTAGCTAAAATAAGAAAAATCTAACTTAGTGAAAAATCAATTTGGATATTTTTTAAGTAAGCACTTTTGTTCTAAGTGAAGGTCTTCTCCTGGGTCTATTTAAATGAATTTTGTGTGTTGAAGCTACTTGTATTACACAGCAATCACCCAATAGATTAAAACCCTTAAAAGACCTTTACATTTCTTCCCTGCTGAATCCCCAGTGCCCAGATCAGTGCCTTGTCTATAGTAGGCACTTCCCTCAAATCTTGTTTACCAAAATACTCTACTAAGAAGGAAGATGCATTCCAACAAGACACTTTAATATCTGAAACTTCGTGACTAAAATTAAACATACTATGGAATTCACTGGGCTATCTTTCCTGCTATCAGACACTTCCCTCCCAGTCAAATGGCACTGTCATCAGCAACAAGTAATTATTAAACGCCTACAAATGTTTATTTAGCCTGGTAACTCGGTCTCTTTCTCTCCTCTCTCTCCCCCTCAGGTTTGGCAAGCCACCGAAGCTAGTTCCCCTCCAGGCAGGACAGCCTCTGCAGGTGCAGTAGAGGCCATAGAGAGACACAAATGTCACACATGCTTAGCCAGTTATTCCAAGTCAAACAAATACAAAGGCCCCAGGAGTTTAACCTTTCCTTCAACCAGCAAATGTCCTAGACCTCTTCCTAGAGGCCCGAAACTGCAGCCCTGAATAACTTCCTTCTCCTCAACCACCCAACCCTGAGAAAATCACCAATTTCTCCCAATGCCTGCCATATCTATTCCAACTTCATCTAAAAGAGATAGTTTGTTCACTAAAGATTCACTGAATATGTTAGCATATACTATTAAATTTCCTCTTTAAAAACCCTATCCTCATAGGGACATGAAGTACACAGAACATGTGGGTCCTCCAGGGGAAAGTACACCAGTAGGAAGCTGTGTTTTCTTCCTCTACACCTTACCTTCCACTGCATGTCAGGTATCCTCTCTAGGCTGTTTCCACAACCATAACATGAAAGGTTGAACTAGTCGAGAGTTATTCACCTGGATCCAGGATGCCTTACAGGGTTCAGGCATGTTCTTAAGGGATTCATACCCGCCACCCGGGAACGTATATAGAAAATTAACTATTCACAAAAATGGATTTTTCTGGAGAAGTCCGACTCATACTTGTTGCTGTCACACAAGCATAGGCCCAAAAATTAACCATAGTTCGTGTTTTATTGAGTACTCACTATGTGCAAGGCACTGTGCTAAGTCCTTACATATATTAATTCAAGCAACCTTCACAGTAACCTTTTAAGTTAGATACTATTATTGTCCTCATCTTACAGCTGAATAGAATAAACCAAAAAAGACTAGGCTCTTAAACACAATATTTTGTTAGGTGAGATCATCTCCAAACTCTAAAATTTTGATTCTATGTTCATTCAAATTATCATTAGTCCTACTTTTTATTTAAATCTTTACAAAGAACAAACAAACCCATGGAACATCCAGATGAAAACAGTACTACCTGAAAAGAATATATTAAGGGGTTAATCCTAGTAAAGGACCCAAAGGCACTTTCTAGCTCCAGCGGCCAATCTGCTTTTACTTTTATAACGTCGTGATTAAAAGGTGTATCTCAATTAAAGTAACAGTAAATAAGTCAGAGTGCCAACCAGAAGAGGGGACGCAGTGGCAGCAACAGTGTCCACATACTGCTCACCAACACAGTGAGAAGAACAGGGAGGATAGTCGGTGCAAGGCCGCTGTCCCGACTAGCTCCTCCCCCGACTCCCACACCTGAAAACCGCCGACCACTGTGGAACCAGGGCTTGAATCACGCTCCACCTGAGATACAGAGCTGGCTAAAGGTATTCCAGCATCACCAACCCCCGCTGGGAATAAGGATGAACACTGAGCGAAAGCCTAGCTTCCAATTTTTGTGGACACCAGTTCTGACAACCCCCAATAATAACACAGGGGTCAGCAGTTATCCAGTTACACCTGCAAACTGCCTGCCACCCTCTTCTGTCCAAATTACTGAGGGCCATAACAGTGCTTAAAAAATGGCTTCAAAGCAGAGGTGGACACGGTTAGTTCTTTTCACAGGCTGTCAAAAACCACCACATATTAAAGGAAAGGTTATTGAAACTTTATGCCCAACTCTCTTGACCTGTCCTGTCCCCATTAGTATGTGTAATGAGAAGAGAAGCAAAGAAGGGAGTAGGGAGATCAAAGGAACAGCTTTGGGTGCAGGGGTATCTTTTCCACGGGTGCTGCAACAGGGTCAGCCAGACGCCCCAGGGGAGGCGCTGGGAGCTTCTGGGAAGGAGAAAATCAGCGTTGGAGTTAGACATCTGAGTGGAAAACGGGTTATGAAGGACTGGGTGCGAGGGTTATGTAGAATGGCCGAGGAGGAAGGGTCTAGTCTGAAGCAGTCCAAGGAAGGAGAGCAGCTTGGAGGGCTAGGTGGGTGGGTACCCAGAGGGAAATGGGAAGGAGGGGTAGCGGATCCCAGCAGGAGGGGGCGAGGGCAGGAAACACACCCGGGGCGGGCAGGAAAGGGTGCAGTCGTGGGGGCCTCCGAGGGACGGTCACATGCAAGGGAGGTCGGCGTGACCTGCTCCGGCGGTGTGGCAACTAAGGGAGGAGGAGCCGCCGGGGATTCTTGAGGGTCGGGGGATAGAGGAGCTGGTAGGCTGAGAGGGAAGCGGGGTGGCCGGGCACCAGCGCAAGGGCCAGGGCGACGGAAGAACAGAGTGGTGACGACGGCCGGGGCCAGTGGAGCGGGAAGAAGGCTGTCCAGCTGGAACTGAGGCGGGGCCGCTCGGAGTCCCGACTCAGGCTGAAGAGAGGAGGCCGGCCCGTGGCGCGGCGTCCGGGAGGGGAGTCGAAGGGGTTAGGAAGGGTCCGGGACCGCTGCGGGATGGCGCTCTCACCGGGACAGATGCTTCAAGATCTGCTTCTTAATGATCCCGGCCATGCCGGAGCCGCGTCCCGCGTGGAAAGCAAGTGGGCGGCTGTGGCCTCCTCAGCCGTGAAGAAGCAGCTCCTCACCTCGCCGCGGCGCGGGACCTGGATGCCGCTGCCATGGCGCTCTCCCGCCCCTGCCGGCGCGCTCTATCTCCGCCGCGATCCCACCCACCTGCGCGGCGCCGTGGGCGTCTGCCCCGAGCGACGCAGAGATAGCGCAATGCCGGCCCGACTCCCGGCAGCCTGAGGCGCGGTGGTCATAGGCCGGGCGCGCGACGAGAGGCGGGGCGCGGCGGCGTGGGCGGGGCGCGGCGCGGCGGCCCCGCCCTCTCCCTCAGCCGGACAGCTGGCCTCTCCGCGGAAGGAGATCTAAACGCTTATTCTCTGAACTGCGAGTACGTAGTTCACACTCCGAGAGGCCTTGAAGCCTCGGAGGAAAGGCTGGGTGTTTGTAATTTTTTGTAGGAACTCGCTAATTGCTCAGTTCCAGGTCCACTTGTCATTCATTTCCTTCACACATTCACTCATTTATTGAACTGGCTCTACTCCAGGAATCAGGATGGGAAGTGGAAAGTAGTTGCAAGGACCTCACAGGTCCATAGAATCACTAGGTCTGCTGCTTCGAACTAAAAAACAGGGTCGTCTCGTGCCCCTCTTAGCCTCCACGGAGTTAACCAAAGTTTACTCAACACTCAGGCACACCCCTCCCAAAAGAAAATAAGACAGCTTGTAGCCAATGGATGTGGGACGTTGTGGGAGGGGAGGGGGACAGGTGAGGGAATGTACTGGGGGGTAGGGAAGGCAGAGGGGAGGTCAACAGGGGGGAAAAAAAGGAGACATATATACTACTAATTGTAATACTTTGAACAATAAAAATATATATTAAAAAAAGAAAATAACACAGTTTGTAATTCTTATTATTACCGGCAACATTAGAAAACAAGTTCTTTATTTTGCAAAGAAGGAAACTGAAGCCCAGAGAAATAGTTGAAAGAGCTTGCTCAAGGTCACAACTACTTAGACTCAGGACCAGAAAACAAGTCGTCTTCTCAGTCTTCTCTCAGTCCAGTGCTATTTTCACTCTGTTTCATGCACATACTTAAAAAGACAACACATATACCGGGGACATCTGTAGACCCAATGGCAAAGGCAGGAAGGTGGCAGTTTTCTATAACTTAAAATCAAGCAAAAACTTGATCAAAATAGTACTCTCTCTCGGACAACAGCCTTATGGGAAATCTGGCCACCAGTTAATTTTAAATTTATTCCCTTTTGTGAATAGGTAATACTACACGTAATTAAAAAATCAAGATAAATTTTCCTGTCCTTCAGCCATTCAGTTCTCCCCAAACATTTGTTACCTAATTACAGAGATAGTCTACACATGGTCAACCTCATAAATGTGAAACTTTAAAAGTAAATAATCAGCCTGGCGGGTGTGGCTCAGTGTTTTGAGTGTCGACCTATAAACCAAGAGGCCAGGGTTCCTTCCATTCTATGTCAGGGCACATGCCTGGGTTTCGGGCTCAATCCCCAGTGTGGGGCATTGTGGGGAAGCATGAGACTTGGTTGGAAAGTTGTAAGGAGGATATTCTGAGAAAAATGAAGTGTGAAAAAGTCTGCCTGCCCTGTTTATCGGAATTCCAATTTAGGAAAGTGCCGAAAGCGGTCCCCTCATTATTCCTTGACCTTTCCAAACAAGTCTGTGCCCAAGTAGATCTCCAGGTGTTTACTGCAATCCTGGTGCTTAATTTTTAGGTGTCTTTGCTTAAAAGACACTACAAACACATGTATCCTCCCAAGAATACTTACACTGCTGATTGTATCTAAAAGATAAACTTTATCTCAAACTGCTGTTAAAATAAAAGAGGCAGGCAATTGAGGCAGCCTGGTTCTGTTAGCCTCCTCAGAGTAATCCATTGCTCAGAGTCTGTTGGCCAGCCACAGCAGGGCATGCAGGAGGGAGGTGATCAATAATTCTCTTTTATGGTTGATGTTTCTCTCTCTCTCCCTCTCCTTTCCACTCTGAAATAAAATTATACTTTAAAAATACATACTTCATGCATGCTTGGTCATAGCAAATTCAATTTTCCCAAAAGCACCCCCAAAAATTACCTTTTTAATGGGAACCAGGTCATCATCAGCCTAGGTAGGTGCTCTATGACCCAATCCTCTCCAACAGGACTGAATAGTCTATCATTATTTGTTCCTCTGCCCACCTCTCATCAGAATACATACCAATAGATCCTATGGAAGGGGTTTCTTGCCAGGATTACTGACCATATCACTCCTTCTTCCCAATTCTACTGCCAGCTGCAGGGGCCTAGGGCAATTTCTTGCACTTCAAGCTTCTTTTCTTGGAGCACCCCATCAGCTGATTTAGTCATCTGACTTTAGCTAAACCTGCCTTATACTCAGCAGCATCCTGTAGAACCACTCATCATGCCTGGTGAATGAGTTATTCTTGTTGAAAGAAAAAACTCATGCCCTAACCAGTTTGGCTCAGTAGATAGAGCATCAGCCTGTGGACTCAAGGGTCCCAGGATCAATTCCAGTCAAGGGCATGTACCTTGGTTTCAGGCACATCCCCAATAGGGGGTGTGCAGGAGGAAGCTGATTAATGTTTCTCTCTCATCAATGTTTCTAACTCTTTATCCCTCTCCCTTCCTCTCTGTAAAAAAAAAAAAAAAAATCAATAAAATACATATATATATATATGTATATATATATATATTTTTTTTTTTTAAGAAAAAACTCATGCTCTAAAAGAATCTGGCCTCTCTAAGGATCAACAATAATACTAATTCATTTTTCCTGCGATACTAAGAATGCAAGGCATATATAAAAAAAGAGAGCCAAAACCGGTTTGGCTCAGTGGATAGAACGTCAGCCTTTGGACTAAAGGGTCCTGGGTTTGATTCCAGTCAAGGGCATGTACCTTGGTTGTGGGCACATCCCCAGTGGGGGTGTGCAGAGGCAGCTGATTGATGTTTCTCTCTTATCGATGTTTCTCTCTTATCTCTCTCCCTTCCTCTCTGTGAAAACCAATAAAATATATTTTAAAAGAGAGAGAGAGAGATTTAGGGGCGGCAACCCATATATTTTTATAAGTTAAACATTTTTTTAAATATATAGTTTTATTGATTTCTGAGAAGAAGGGAAGAGAAAATACATGAATGATGAGAATCATTGATTGGTTGCCTCCTGCACGTCCCTCACTGGGCAGGTGCCCTACCACACACACAGGCAGGGTGCCCTGACCGGGAATTAAACCGTGGCCTTCTGTTTCATAGATCGACACAACCACTGAGCCACGCCTGCTGGGCAAGTTAAACATTTTATTTTGAGTTGATTGTAGATTAACATTCAATTGTAAGAAATAATATTAAAAAATCCCTGTACCTTCTAATTCCCCCAATGGTAACATCTTGCAAAACTAGTATAATATATCACAACCAGGATACTGACATTGATATACTCAGTATATAGAACACTTTTTCTTTTCTGATATGAATGCTTTTTATTGCCTTGTCTTGCCTTATTGAGTTAGCTACAACACCTGGCACTTCGTTTAATAGGACTGGTAAGAGCAGCATCCTTTCTATAATCCCAATTTTAGAAGGAAAGCATTTGGCCTGTATTAAACCATCCTATATATTTAAAAAGGGGTAATATGCAAATACCAAATGACAGAACAACCGAACCAATCAAAGCATAATATGCTAATAATATGCTAAAGCTGCTCAACCACTCGCTATGACATGCACTGACCACCAGAGGGTAGATGCTCAGACCAGTAGGTTAGCTTGCTGCTGGAGTCCAGCTGATTGGGACTGAGCAAGATGGGCCAGATGAGCCCTCTGGCAACCTCTCCCCAGCCCAATCGTGCACTGGTGGGATAACACTTGGCCTGCGCGCTCTCAAATCCGGGACCCCCTCAGGGGATGTCAGAGAGCTGGTTTCAGCCTGATCCCCTTGTGAAGATGCCAGACACAGGGCTCAGGAGCACTGCTGAGGCAGTGTGAGCATCTCCAGATTGGGACTGATTGGGCACAAGCCTGAGGCAGGCACAGTGGGGCTGGGATGAGTGGGAGTAGCAGGTAGGAGCTGCAGGCAGCCTTGGAGTGCAGGTTTCAGCCTGATCCCTGCAGGCCACCCAGAGGGACCTCACCCATGCACAAATTCATGCACCAGGCCTCTGGTTAATTATAATATTAATTGTGGATTTTTTTGTGGAAACTCTTTATCAAGTCGAGGAAGTTTTTTTCTATTCCTATTTTTCTGAAAACTTTTATTATTAAGAATTGTTTAGCTGAAACCAGTTTGGCTCAGTGGATAGAGCATTGGTCTGTGGGCTGAAAGATCCCAGGTTCAATTCCAGTCAAGGGCATGTATCTTGGTTGCCAGCACATCCCCATTAGGGGGCGAACAAGAGACAGTTGATTGATGTCTCTCTCTCATCGATGTTTCTAACTCTATCCCTCTCCCTTCCTCTCTGTAAAAAATCAATACATTTTTTTAAAAAAAGAATTAATGTTTAGCCCTAGACAGTTTGGCTTGGTGGATAGAGAATCAGCCTGCAGACTGAAGTGTCCCAGGTTTGATTCCAGTCAAGGGCACATGCCCAGGTTGCAGGCTCAAACCCCAGTGGGAGGCGTACAGGAGGCAGCCAATCAATGATTCTTTCTCATCATTGATGTTTCAATCTCTCCCTCTTCCTTCCTCTCTGAAATCAATATATTTTTTTAAAAAAGAATGTTTAGTCCTTTTGCTCAGTGGATAGTGCATTGGCCTAAGGACCAAAGGATCTCATGTTCGATTCCAGTCAATGGCATGTACAAGAGGCCCTGCCCAGGCAGGACTTGTGCAGGAGGCAACTGTGAGAATAAACAAGTCATCTTTTCTATCAAAGAATAGTTTAGACAGCTGCCATGTTGACCACATGATTTGCAGGTCCCCTGGGGGCCACCATCTTAAAACAGCAAAGGCCAACCCCTCCCTTTGAATTAGCTAATTGTGAAAGACTGTGCACCTGAGCTCCAATCAAGAGTGAGGGACAGGTCATGTGCATCAGGGATTATAAAGACAAGCAGACCAACTGCTTGGTATGTGTGCTTCCAGACAACATGTGCGCACCCTTCTACGTAGAAATAAAGATATTTGCGTTGCTGCCTGGCTCCCGAGTATGTTTTGTGTTCTACGAAGACCCCTGAATTTGAGGACTCACCTTATTTCTTACAACCACCAATCAATGTGTTTCTCTCACATCAATGTTTTTCTCTGTCTTTCCCTCTCTCTTCCACTCTCTCTAAAAATCAATGGAAAAATATTCTTGGGTAAGGATTAAAAAAAAAATGTTTATTTTTTTTCAAAATGCTTTTTATGCACATGTTCATGTGATTTTAGCCTTTTGACATGGTGGATTATATTAATTTTCTCTTTTACAATTTCTTTATATATTGATTCATTTGAGAAAGAGAGGGAGGACAGAGAGAGAGAAGAGAGAGAGAGAGAAACATCATGCCAAAACCGGTTTGGTTCAGTGGATAGAGCGTCGGCCTGCAGACTGAAGAGTCCCAGGTTCGATTCCGGTCAAGGGCATGTACCTTCATTGTGGGCACGTCCTCAGTGTGGGGTGTGCAGGAGGCAGCTGATCAATGTTTCTAACTCTCTGTCCCTCTCCCTTCTTCTCTGTAAAAAAAAAAATCAATAAAATATATTTAAAAACATACACACATCAATTTGTTGTTCCACCCACTCATTCACTTAGTTTAATTCCTTCCTATATATGCTCTGGTAGGGGATGGGACCTGCAATTTGGATATATTCAGATGATGTTCTAATCAACTGAGAATCAGTCTGCATCCTGGAAATAAACTTAATCTGGACATGGTGTATAATTGTTTTCATATATTGCTGAATTCTATTTGTTAAAATTTGGTTAAGAATTTGTATGTTTTGCCAAAACCGGTTTGGCTCAGTGGATAGAGCGTCGGCCTGCGGACTGAAAGGTCCCAAGTTCGATTCCGGTCAAGGGCATGTATCCTGGTTGCGGGCACATCCCCAGTAGGGGGCGTGCAGAAGGCGGCTGATCGATGTCTCTCTCTCATCGATGTTTCTAACTTTCTATCTCTCTCCCTTCCTCTCTGTAAAAAAATCAATAAAATATATATATTAAAAAAAATTTGTATGTTTCCTTGATAGCTAATGATATCGAGCATCTTTTCATGTGTTAATTTGAAAAGTATTATCTGCTTTGGAGAAATGTCTATTCAGATCCCTTGTCCATTTTTTAAATTGGGTATTTGTCTTTTGCTCAGTTGTAGTAATTTTTATACCCTAATAAGATACAAATCCCTAATAAGATATAATTTGTAAAAAAAATTCCCCCATACTGAGTTCTTTTCATTTTCCTGATGGTATCTTTCTTTTTCATTATAATTTATCCCCTCTATGCCCTATTCCACCTCAACCCACTCCCATCCCCTGCTGCGATCACCATACTATTGTCCATGAGATCTTTTTTATTTTGTTCAATCTCTCCATACTCCCTCAACACACCCCTTCCCTTCCCCAACCCTTTATTGCACAAGAGCTGTAAGCCTGCTCTCTATCTATGATTCCATCTCTATTTTGCTTGGTAGTTAAGTTTGTTCCACAGTTAACTTCCACATATGAGTGCTGATGGTGTCTTTTGAAGCAAACATTTTTGTTTTGTTTTGTTTTGATGATATCCAGTTATCTCTTGTTGTTATTGTGCTTCTGGTATTATATATAAGAAATCAGCTCTAGCCGGCTTGGCTCAATGGGTAAAGAGTCAGCCTGCAGTGTGAAGGGTCCCCAGGTTCGATTCCGGCCAAGGGCACATGCCTGGGTTGTGTGGGCTCAATCCCCAGTAGGAGGCATGCAAGAGGCACTGATCAATGATTCTCATCATTGATGTTTCTCTCTCTCCCTCTCTCTTCTTCTCTGAAATCAATCAATAAAATAAATCCTTGCCTAGCCCTTACTGGTTTGGCTCAGTGGATAGAGCATTGGCCTGCAGACTCAAAGGTACCAGGTTCAATTCCAATGCTCGGTTGTGGGCACATCCCCAGTAAGGGGTGTAGAGGAGGCAGCGGATTGATGTTTCTCCCTTATCGATGTTTCTAACGCTCATCATTGATGTTTCTGTCTCTCCCTCTCCCTTCCTCTCTGAAAACCAATAAAAATATATTTTTAAAATTTACATGTTTTCTTCTAGAAGTTGCATATTTTAGCTCTTACATTTGATTCCTTCTGAGTTAATTTTGTATATGGTGTCTTCATAATTTTGCATGTGGATGTCTAATTGTCTTAGCATCTTTTGTTGAAAAGAATCTTGGTGAAAGTCAACCAATTACCAATAAAAGTAAGGGTCTATCCCTGGCCGATGTTGCTCAGTTGGTTGGGCATCTTTCCATGCATCAAAAGGTTACTGGTAGACTCCCATTTAGAGCACAGGCTGACTCACAACCAGGGCACATGCCAGGGTTGCAGGCCGGATAAGGGGCCTGCGGGAGGCAGCCAAAACACAAGTTTCCTCTCTCTCTCCTTCTTCCTTCCTCTCTCTCTAAAAATCAATTTTTAAAAAATATTTTTAAAAGGGTCTACTTCTGAATTCTCAAGTCTATTCTATTCATCTTTGTCTATTCTTACACCAGTAACAGTGTCTTGATTAGTGTAGCTTTGTGAAAGTTTTGAAGGAATCTATAGTGTCTTTGAGTGTATAGCTTTCATAGCTTTTAGTTGTCTGTCCAGTTATTACATTATTTATTCATACCTTATCATAGTCTACTCATCTTGCTACTTATCAGTTCAAGTGAAGTATAAAATCTTACCTCCCTTAAAGTTACCTTTCCCTCTGGTAGGTATAATTGTCATATTTCCTCTACTTACATTTAGAGCTACATTAACCAGTGTTATGATTTTTGCTTCAACCATCCTATATAACAGTCAACTGACGCGTGGAATGACCAGTGGCTATGAAGTGCACTGACCACCAGAGAGCAGATGCTCAACACAGGAGCTGCCCTCCAGCCCGCAGGCCCAGATTGCCTGATTGGAGTCTGCTGGCCAACTTCTAGGTCCCTTCCCTTATCCAGCAGGCTCCAAATGCCCAATGGAAAATGGGGAACCAAAGGTGGGTGGAGGCAGATGTAGGCGACTGGTGGTGAGAGACAGGGCCAGCAAGCTGGAGGGAATGGCCAACCTTTTGATCTTTCCTTCACTGCCGGCAGGCTCCAATTGCCCATGGCAAAAGGAAAACCAGGGATGGGTGGCGGCAGGGGGTGGGGCCATCTGCCAGCCTAGGGAAGATGGCCCTGATTGCAGAGCAGGCCTAGGGACTATACCCATACACAAATTTCATGCACTGGGCCTCTAATCAAATGTAATTCAGAAACTCAAGAAAAGTAAAGTCTATTGGATTTACCCATATTTTTGGTAAATATATTTTCTTCCTATTTAAAAAAAAATTTTTAGAGAGAGGGAGAGGGAGAGAAACATTGATTTATTGTTCCACTCACTGATGCATTCATTGGTTAATTCTTTTTTTTTTTTAATACATTTTATTGATTTCATACAGAGAGGAAGGGAAAGGGGTAGAGAGTTAGCTGCCTCCTGCACGCCCCCTACTGGGGATGTGCCCACAACCAAGGTACATGCCCTTAACCAGAATCGAACCTGGGACCTTGCAGTCAGTTCGCAGGCTAACACTCTATCCACTGAGCCAAACCGGTTTCGGCCATTGGTTAATTCTTAACCAGGGATTGAACCCACAACCCACAACCTTGGTATATTGGGACAATGTTCTACCCATTTGAGCTATCCAGCCAGGACTCATCCTTCCTTCTTAAGTTTATGAGTCATTCATTCATTCATTTTATTTTTAATCCTCACCCAAGGATATTTGTCCATTGATTTTTAGAGAGTGGAAGGGAGGGAAGTGGTAGAAAAAGAAACATCAATATGAGAGAGATACATGGTATTGTTACCTCCTGCATTCCATACCTGGGCCAGGGATTGAGCCTTCAATTAAGTTACCTGCTCTTGACCAGGAATAGAACCCAAGACCCTTCAGTCTGTGAGCTGACACTCTAACCTCTGAGCCAAACCAGCTAGAGCCATTCACTTATTTTTTTTCTTTCTATTTAGGGAACTTTTTACCATTCTATTAGGGTAGATCTGGCAATAAAATATCTTAGTTTTCCTTCATTGGAGAGCATCTATATCCCATTCATTCCCAAAGCACATCTTCATTGGCAATAGTATTCTGGATGATACTTTCTTTCAGCACTTTCTGCCATTCTGTTCTGGTGGTCATAGTTTCTGGTGAGAAGTTGCTGACCTTCAAATTATTTCCCCCAAAAAGTAAGGTGTCATGTTTCTCTAGCTATTTTCAAATTTTTGTCTTTATTTTCTAGAAGTTCAATTATGACAAATCTTGGCAAGAATTTGAGTTATCCTGATTGAGGTTTGCTAAGGTTCAATGTCTCTTACAAATTTGGGAAATTTCCAACCATAATTTGTTCCAGTACCTCTTTTTTTTTTTTTTGGCTCTTTGCTTTTATTCCTAGCATTCTCCCCCTCTTTCCCTCTTATTCCTCCCTCTCTCTCCCTCTCCCTCCCCCCCCCCTCTTCTTCCTCCTCCTTCTTTTTTTAAATAGTCCCACAGGTCCCTGAGCTATTCTTTTTCTTTTTTTTAATCTATTTTCTCTGTTTTGATTGGGTGCTTTTATTGTTTTATCTTCAAGTTCACTGATTATTTATTGTTATCAATTGTTTCCTGTTGAGCCCATCCACTATTTTGTTTTTTATTTTTGAACTCCAAATTTTCCATTTGGTTCATCTTTATATTATCTCTTTCTTCATACCCCCTATTTCTTCATTTGTTTTGAGCACGTCCATAATTGCTGGCTGGAATTCCAGCTCTCCAATAGGCTCAACTACTTCCCTAGCAGGAGTGGCAGAATACCTTGTTACTGCTTCCACAACCCCTCCACTCACATAGAGGTATATGCAGTATCATTATCACTGGGCAGTGGTGAAAGTCCAAAGTCCTGACTGAACCTTTTCGGACAATGCCTTGTTCTTGCCAGATGCAGATGATAATCCTAGCTCTTCTCTGATAGCACCATGGCAGAGGCTTAGGGTACTTCATTAATCTCACAAGGGTAGAAGTCTAAGCTCCCTATTGGCATTTGTGGCATGGGTGGGGACAGGGTCACAGTTTTGTTCTGTGGTGTTTGGCTGTAGTGTGGTTATGGTCTAAAAGTTTTTTCTTGCTAAACTGCCTCTTATCTGTTCCAACAGCATTCTTAACTCCTGGCAACTACTAATTTGTTCGTTATCTTGGTAATTTTGTCATTTACATAGATAGAATCATGCAGTGTGACCTTTTCAGACTTTTATTTTCACTCAGCAAACTTAAAATCCACCCAAATAGTTCTATCAATAGTTCATTCCTTTTTTCTTTTAACAAAATGTTTTTATTGATTTTAGACAGAGGAAGGGAGATGGAGAAAAAGAAAAGTATCAATGAGAGAGAACCATAGACCCGATGCCTCCTACACACCCTCTACTGAGCAGGCAACCTGAGCCTGTGCCCCTGACCGAAAACAAACCTGCAACTTCTCAGTGCATGGAATGATGCTCCACCAACTGAGCTACATTAGTCAGAGTAAGAGTTCATTCTTTTTTATTGCCGAGTCATATTCCACCATCCATCCATTTTAAAAACACCTAAGCTGATCACTTTCAGACCCAGAAGTGTACTTCACCTGCTTGGCAGGATGGCCATATCTCTTAGTTCATGATTATTATTCATTTGTACATACTATGCCATGTATGTAACAAGAGGATATACATAATGCCCAAAGAAAGACTATGCACAGGGAAAGGTAATTTTACAGAAAACTCAAGAGCAAGAGAATAGAAAAAAAATGTTATTATTGTCCATAAGGATTCTTGAGTATAGTTTCTAGTTTGTGGTTGCTACGACTCTATAAAACAAGTTTACTGAGGTACAATTGAAGTATGAAAAGTACACATAGCCCTTGCCAGGACAGAGCATTCAGTCTGTGGAGTGAAGGGTCTGAGGTTTGATTCCGACCAAGGGCACACGCCTGGGTTATGGGTTTGATCCCAAGTAGGGGATATGCAGGAGGCAGCTGATCAATGATTCTCTCTCATCATTGATGTTTCTATCTCTCCTTCTCCCTTCCCCTCTGAAAATCAATAAAGAAATGCATTTTTTATAAACGTACACATATTATTTTTTAAATAAATCTTTATTGTTCAGAATATTGTAATTGTTCCTCTCCCCCCCCCCCCACATAGCTCCCTTCCATCTGGTTCCCACCCCACCCTCTGCCCTTACCCTCCGCCACTGTCCTCATCCATAGGTGTACAATTTTTGTCCAATCTCTTCCCACATCCCCAACACCTCTTTCCCCAACACCCTTCCCCTCCACTCCCTTTCTATGCCCAATTCTATTATATTCACCAGTTTATTCTGTTCATCAGATTTTATTTACTTGATTTTTAGATTCACTTGTTGATAGATATGAATTTTTGTTCATAGTTTTTATCTTTACCTTTTTCTTCTCCCTCTTTTAAAGAATACCTTTCAGCATTTCATATAATACTGGTTTGGCAGTGATGAACTCCTTTAGCTTTTTCTTATCTGTGAAGCTCTTTATCTGCCCTTCAATTCTGAATGATAGCTTTGCTGAGTAACCTTGGTTGTAGGTTCTTGTTATTCATCACTTTGAATATTTCTTGCCACTCTCTTCTAGCCTGCATAGTTTCTGTTGAGAAATCAGCCGACAATCATATGGGTGCTCCCTTGTAGGTAATTAACATTTTCTCTTGCTGCTTTTAATATTCTCTTTGTCTTTTGCTCTTGGTATTTTAATGATGATGTGTCTTGGTATGGTCCTCTTTGGATTCCTTTAGTTTGGGGTTCTGTGCGCTTCCTGGACTTGTAAGTCTATTTCTTCCACCAGGTGTGGGAAGTTTTCAGTCATTATTTCTTCAAATAGGTTTTCAGTATCTTGCTCTCTCTCTTCTTCTGGCATACCCATAATTCAGATACTGGTATGCTTGAAGTTGTCACAGAAGCTCCTTACACTATCTTCCAATTTTTGGATTATTTTTTCTTTTTGCTTTTCTGATGGGATATTTTTGCTTCTTTGTATTTCAAAACTTTGACTTGATTCTAGTCTGCTGTTAGATCTTTGTATATTATTTTTTATTTCAGTCAGTGTATGTTTAATTTCTAGTTGGTCCTTTATCATATCCTCAAGGATCTCACTAAATTTATCAGCCTTTTCTAGAAAATTCTTGAAAAACCTTATAATCATGGCATTTTGGCTGCTCCCCTGAATTGACAGTGGCTTTGTGTGCTAGGTGTCCTATAGGGCCCATTGGCTCAGCCTCCCCAGTTACCTGAGGTGGACACTCTTGGTGCACCCCTTGGTGAACTGTGTGCACAGTCTTGTTATAGGTAAGCCTTGATTGTTGTTGATATCACTGGGAGGAATTGATCTCCAGGCCAATTGGCTGTGAGGATCATCTGTGTCTACAATGGGAGAACTGTGCTGGATACACCCTTCTGAGGCGTGACTTGCTTCAGTAGGGCTTTGGTGCTCACTGAGTCTGCCCCTGATTGTGTCCCTTATGAATCTGAGAAGTTGCAATCTGGATGGTCTCTCTGACCTCTGGGTACACTGGCTCTTGGATCTCCAAGGAAGTGCTAATTTAGCCTTTGCCTACAGCTACCCAGCAGAACCTACAGAGAGATCTGCAGATTCCTCTTCTTTGTTTAGGTTTTGGAGGTGCCCAGATGAGGCCCAGCTGTGAAACAGTGCAAGCTGCAGTGGGGCCTTGGGCTTTCTTTTGGATGTTCTGGGTCTCTCGGACTCAGCTGCAATTTGTTAGGTAAATTTAGATTTCAAAGGGCCAAGCCATTCATATGCAAAAGCCTCTGCACACAGCTTGGATGGGACAGAATCTCATAGCAGAGCAAACAGCAACTGCTTCTTATCAGCCCAGCTCTAAGAGGCTCCTGGGTCTCAGTGTCCCTTGGTAACTGCTGCAAGCACCTGTGAGAGAAAGCCACCTTTGAGTTCTGCCCTCTGCCAGATAGTCCAGTTTCTGTCCATACGAGTCTGGGTCCCCAGAGTTTCACCCAGAACTCGAGTTCAGAGCAGTTGGGAGCTTGTGTCTTCCTGAGGATTGAAAAAGTTAGCTGCGGCCGAGACCCGTTTGGCTCAGTGGATAGAGCGTTGGCCTGCGGACTGAAGGGTCCCGGGTTTGATTCCGGTTGGGGGCATGTACCTTGCTTGCGAGCACATCTCCAGTGTGGGGCGTGCAGGAAGCAGCTGATCAATGTCTCTCTCTCATCGATGTTTCTGACTTTCTATCCCTCTTCCTTCCTCTCTGTAAAAAATCAATAAAATATATTTAAAAAAAAAGAAAGAAAAAGTTAGCTGCATACTCAGTTGCCAACCCGTTTTGCATGAGCCTCCATACCTGTGCACTTTACTTCTGCAGCTCCTCTGAGTCTCAGTGTGCTTTTCTCATTCCTTCTAGTTGTAGAAATTCCACTCAGCCAGTCTTCTTGTGGTTCTGGATTATGTCCGCTTTGTCTTTTAGTTAGTTGTGAAGCAGTTGTGCGAGGTAGCAAGTTCAGGTGTTTACCTATGCCGTCGTCATCTTGGTTTCTCCCACATATTCCTTATAAGTACAATTTTTAGTTTTGACAGGTTTCTGTATCTCTGTAAAATCATCCCTATCAAGATATAAGTATATCCATTACTCTAGCTATTTTGAGCTACAATGGCCCCCTGCTGTTCCTCCAATATAGTAAGCAGACTCCCACTTCAGGGTTTTGCTTCCTCTGCATGGCAAGATTGTGACTTGACATCAGCATGGCTGCCCTCCACTACCATTCCCCTCATGTCTTTCTCCCAGAGTCATCCCTAATCTGTTACTTCCTATGTCCCTTCATGGCGGAGCAAACAGCAACTGCTTCCCAACAGCCCTGCTCTAAGAGGCCCCTGGGTCTCAGTGTCATCCCTAATCTGGCACTTCCTATCTCCCTTTTTCTTCATGTCACATATCACACTGTTGTTACTGTCTAATTTTCCCTTTAAACTATAAAATTCAAAAAGGAAAAACTTTGTTTTACTATTGTGTTCCCATCACTCAGAATGGTGTCCAAACTGAGATCAATACCAGAGTGGCAGACCTGAGGCAAGCTTTCTTAGGGCAAGTTCATTAATACTACTCTCCTACTGAACATCTTTTTTGGTCTGGGAAACTCTTTACTTAACTGTAAATTTTGAATGATAGCCTTGCTGAATATAGTAATCTTGGACTCAGATCCTTGCTTTCCGTTACCTTAAGCATTTTATGCCATTCCCATCTGGCCTTTGCAGTTTCTGATGAGAAATCAGGTGTCAGCTTTATAGGAACTCCTTCGTAGGTAACAGTTTTCTCTTGCTGCCTTTAAGATTCTCTCTTGCTCTTTAATTTTTGGCATTTTAATTTTGATGTGTCTGGAAATGGGCCCATTTGGGTTCTTGTTTGGTGTTCTCTGTGACTTCTGGACTTGTGTGACTTTTTTCTTTACAGGGTAGGGAAGTTTTCTGCCATTATTTCTTCCAACAGCTTCTCTATGCCTTTCTCCCTTTTTACCTCTTCTGGCATACCTGCTATTTAATATTGTTGTATGTCATGTTGTCTCACTCTTCCCTTAAGCTATTCTCCTGTTTAGTGGTTTTCTTTTTGGTTCGCTGATTTTTTTTCAACTCCATCTTCTAATCACTGATTCCATCCTCAGATTCCCCTAATTGGCTGTGTATTCCTTCCAATGTGTTATTTATTGGTGCTATGTCATTCTTTATTCCTGTTTTCAGAGTCAAAGTTATATCTTTTATTTCATGCTGTTGAGCATTTTTACCATCATTACCCTGGACTCTGTTTCAGATAAATTTCTTATCTGTGCTTCATTTATCTCTTATTTTGAGAATTCTCTTGGTTTTTCATTTGGGGGTTGTTTCTTTGTCTCCTCATTTTGGGTGTGTGTTTGGATTTCCTGAACATCTTTTTTATTAGTCATGCTTTAGGTTCAGCTACATATAACAGAAAACTCAAAATAATACATGACTTTAATAGAAAAGATGTTCTTTCATGTATAAAAGAAAATTCTTGGTAGCTCATCAATCATTAGAGAGCTAGGCTCCTCCTGTCTTTTTAATACCATCCTTCCTTGCTAATCCATGGTCAAAAATGTTGCTTGCATTTTAAACAAACATATCTAGATTACTGTCAAAAAGAAAGAAGACAGAAAATGGGCATGTTCTCTCCTGTTACAAGACCACACCAAGTTACAAGCTATGGGATATGTGCTTTTCACTACAGATGGCCATGGATCCAGATAAAAATTAGAGATTCTATCATTATTATGGAAGGTAATAGAACCTGAGGTGGGCAATGATAATGTCTGCTGCTCTAGGGTGTCTTGTGTCACCCTTCTTTTTGTCTCTCTTTACAGACTTCACTATCAGCAGAGGCCTGAGAGTTAAAAGGGATAAAGAGGCAAATGTAGCATTTGAATATAGAGGCAAAATTCTTTGTTCTACCAGCCCTGACTGGGTAGCTCAGGTAATTAGAGCATCCTCTCAATACACCAAGGTTGTGGGTTCAACCCCCAGTCAAGGCACATACAAGAATCAACCAATGAATGTATAAATAAGTGTAAGAACAAATTGATATTACTCTTTTTCACTCCCTTCTTCTCTCTTAAAAAAAAAAAAGTTTTAAAAAAATTTTCTTGCCGAAACCGGTTTGGCTCAATGGATAGAGCGTCGGCCTGCAGACTGAAAAGTCCCAGGTTCAATTCCAGTCAAGGACATGTACTTTGGTTGCGGGCACATCTCCAGTGGGGGATGTGCAGAAGGCAGCTGATCGATGTCTCTCTCTCTCAACGATGTTTCTAACTTTCTATCCCTCTCCCTTCCTCTCTGTAAAAAATCAATAAAAATATATTAAAATGTTCAGCCTTACCTCATTTAAAAAAAAATTTTTTTTTCTTTGTCTTACCTTTTACTTCTTCATTCTTTCAACAACCACCCTCCAAAAGTATTAGGATGTGACATACAAGCAAAGAAGAGGGGAGTAAGGATTAGGAGACCTGCTTCTCAGGGTCACTATAAAAGCTGATTAAGTACTTACAAAGGGCTTTGAGATCTTGCTTCCTATGCTGTCTTCAATGAATTACCATTCAATGAGAACTAAGTCAATAGGATTTTTAATTGATTTCAGAGAGTAAGGGAGAGGGAGAGATAGAAACATCAATGTTGAGAATCATTGATCAGCTGCCTCTTACTGGGGATCGAGACCACAACCCAGGCATATGCCCTAGATTGTAATTGAACCCAAGACTCTTTAGTCCACAGTCTGGTGCTCTATCCACTGATCAAACCAGCCAGGGCTCATTGGGCTTTTCTCTCTCTCTCTCTCTCTCTCTCTCTCTCTCTCTCTTTCTCTTTTTAAATATATTTTATTGATTTTTTTACAGAGAGAGAGGGAGAGGGATAGAGAGAAACATTGATCAGTTGCCTCCTACACACTCCCTACTGGTATGTGTCTGCAACCAAGGTACATGCCCTTGACCGGAATCAAACCTGGGACCCTTGAATCCACAGGCTGATGCTCTATCCACTGAGCCGAACCAGTTAGGGCTCAATGGTCTTTTCTTAACTGACAACTGGGGAAAAATACTTATTCAAAAGGAACAAGAATGGAGAAACTGGATAATCACCTTGCTAGGTGATCGAAATTACTATCACCAACAAGGGCAGATAGGTGGGACTCTGACTGTGTCCACCTACAGATGTGATATACTAGGGACACAACTGTGGACATGTACCCGAATGCAATCATGAGGAAACATCAGGCAAATCCAAAATGAGGAATGTGAAACATTGTTAAATAAAAGTTGGTAAGTTGTCAGTTTTGTAAAAGACAAAGAACAGCTAAAGACTTGTTCTAGATCAAAGGAGACTGCCAGCTGGCGTGGCTCAGTGTTTGAGTGTTGACCTATGAACCAGGAGGTCACAATTTGATTCCAGTCAGGGCACGTGTCTGGGTTGTGTCCACAATACTATTGTGGGGGACATGCAGGAAGAAGTTGATCAATTCTCTTCCATCATTGATGTTTCTATATCTCCCTCTCTCTCTGAAATCAATACAAAAGTATTTTTAAAAAAAGAAAAAGGAGCCTAAGTAAAATATATGATTCTAGAGGGGATGCTATACAGTAAAGGAAAAGGAATAAAAGGGCAATGTTAGATCAGTGAACAAAAATGAAACATGGCTGGTAGATGAAATTACCAAATCAAAGTTCTATTTTCTGAACTTGATAACTAAACTATGATTATGTAAGAGGATGTACTTATTCTTAGGAAATACACAATAAAGTATTTATGGTAAAAGGCATGATATAAGCAACTTTCAAATGACTCAGAAAAAATATATGAAGACAGCAAGCAAGCAACTAATAAAGCAAATGGATAAAATGCTAATAGCTAACAAGAGGTGATTCTGATCAAATGTATATAAGTGTTTATGATACAGTTCTTGCAATGTTTCTATAAGTTTGAAATCCACTCCCGCCCCTCTTCCCCACCTTTTAAAAGCAAGGACAATAAATAACATTCAGAATATTTTATTCCTCACTTGTCTGTTAGAAGTCTAACCCTTAAGCTTTCAATTGGGAGGGAAAGAAGTCTCTTCAATTAGTTAACATTTATCAAAATTTACATGAAAAACAATATACCAGGCCAGCCTTCAGGATACTTGTCAGAGAAACCTAAGGCAGGTCAGGCTTTTCTCTCTTCACCAAATGTATCCAGGAGACTAAAAGATACCATCAGACTGAACCTGTGTAATGGGGACAATCACTTTTTCCATACAGGAGGACCAAATTAGCCTGTGGCTCTATGGAGGGATCGCATTTCTCAGGCACTTGGGAATCAAGGGGACCAGCATTTTGACAAATCATTGGAGAAATGGTAGTGGAAATAACTAGAACTTTAACTATACTCCCCACAGAAAAGGAAGCAAGTATATTGCCCCACATTTACAATAACTTCTTCAATTCTTACTATCAGTAGTACTGATTGCAAATTCTTACACACTCTGGAAAAAGCTTCCTTCTAAAAAGACCTGGGTTGCCCTAGCTGGTTTGGCTCAGTGGATAGAGCGTTGGCCTGCAGACTAAAGGGTCCTAGGTCTGATTCTGGTCAAGGGCATTACCTTGGTTGTGGGCTCTATCCCCTGTAAAAGGGCGTGGAGGCAGCTGATTGGTGTTTCTTTCTCATCAATGTTTCTCTCTATCCTTCTCCCTTCCTTTCTGTAAAAAATCTATTAAAAATTTAAAAATAAATCAATAAATAAAAAGATGTGGGGTGTTTCTAAGTACTCGAGGCTATTTTTGAAAACCTAATAGGTATCTGTGAGCTTCTGTGTATAAAAAAAAAAGACACTCTCTTCACCCTCGGTTTGACCAAGCTATCCAAACCAGAACTTGCTGACTCACACGTAAGCTCAGTTGTCAAGGTTTCCCCTAACAAACTCTTAAAAGTCTGCAGAAAATGTTAATAACAAACCTGAGCTACAAATTCAGACATATAAACTATCAATGTCTGAGAATGAAGTTTTCTTTAAAAGATGTGACAATGAGCCCTGGCCAGTATGGCTCAGTTGGTTGGGTGTAATCCTATGCACCAAAGGGTTACCCAATCCATTCCTAATTGGAAGCATGCCCAGATTGCAGGCTCAATCTCTGGTGTGAGGGGGCACGCAGTCCATGTGTTGCTCTCACATTGATGTTTCTCCTTCACCTTTCCTGTCTCTCTAGATCAGTGATTCTCAACCTTTCTAATGCTGCGACCATTTAATACAGTTCCTCGTGTTGTGGTGAATCATTATGTAAGTACCTGTGTTTTCTGATGGTCTTAAGCGATCCTGTTAGTGGTTCTCAACCTGTGGGTCACTGCTGTAGAGCCTAAGACCATCAGAAAACAGGTCACGACCCACAGGTTGAAAACTGTTGCTCTAGATCCTACAGCAAAGTTTCCCAAACACACTAACAATAAATATTTCCAAGGGAGCTTTCCCAAAATGCAAATTTCCTAAGCCCCACACAAGATACACTGAATCAAAATCTAGAATCTTTATTTTGAATAAGGTCTGCTTTGATTCTGATGATCAGCTAAATTGCAAACTGCTGGTTTATGAAACAGTCTGCCATAACATCATTGTAACAATAACCTCAGATGACAAAGATGGTTTGTTTTTGTTATGAAATAGATAATGATTCAAAGTCCAAAACATACAAAGTGACCAGACTCTCCTTCCTCTGTCCTCCAGCCACTCATTTATTTACTCTTTATGGGCAACTAATACTACTAGTTGTTTTATCTGTCCTCCCAGAGATCCTGTATACATAAATGCACTATAAATATTTGCTTTAAAAAAATATATAGCAGGAAACAATACCTTGCTATGTGAATTAAACCAAGGTGAAGAACATGTGTTATCTTAGAAATCTTTCCTCATCAATACATATAGAGCTTCCTTATTGTTTTTCTTTCTTTTTTCAAAGACCTTTTTATTGATTTTTTTAGCAAGAGGGAGAGAAACATGAACACTGATGGCTGCCTCCCACACGCCACCACTGGGGATCATGCCCACAAACCACGCATGTGCCCTACCAGAAATCAAACTGCCAACCCCTTGGTGTGCAGGATTGCACCCAACCAATTGAGCCACATTGACCAGGGCTTCCTTATTTTATTTTAACCTGCATGGTATATGCAACTGTGTATCTGCATCATACTTGATAAATAAGTCCCCTTTCATTGGACATCTATGTTGTTTCTACTAGTACTTTTGCTGCAACGCATAATCATATACATGTTGTCTTATACATGTGCAATGTATTCATAGGATACGTTTCTGGACATGGAAATGCTAAATCAAAGGCTATAGGTAATTCTGATATTGCCAAATTGCCCTCCCCAGAGGTTATGACAATTTTCACTCCCACTTGTAATGTGAAAGTTTATAGATTTCACACTGAGATGAATATGAACAGTGCCTATGGCTAACTTTTTAGATGGTCTCTGAAAATACCATACCTTTATAGCCCAGTGATACAACAAATGATATTCTGAAAAAATTTCTGTACCATGGAAATATGAATACTTTTACCATTGCTATTAGAAATATTTTTGTCTATTTGAGACCCAAGAAAAAGAAGAGCTAGGAGAAAAGAGAAGCTGAGGTTAAGGCAATCCTTGCTATTCTTAGCTGACATACATGCATTGTAAAGTTTTTTTCCCTACCTCAGCATAAAATTTTTCACTTACTACACAAAGTTTAAAATCATGTGAAAAATTAACCAATTGTGCTGTTTACTATTTTAATTAAGAAAAACCTCTGCAAGTGTTACAACAAAAATCTTGTACAGGAAGTTTATTAAATAAAGGCAGACTGTCCAAGGGGACCCATTCTATAGCTAAGGAAAAACAATGTCATGCAGAGGCATGTTAAAGAAAATAAGCTAAAGAAACAACTGAACTATTTCATCTCCTTCAGAATACACAAAAATACAGAAGGGAGAAAAAAGGGAACACATTTTTAACTAAAAGAGTTGACAATTTTATTTTCACATTTCACAATACAAATGAAAATTCCCTTTTTTTTTTTTGTCCCACTATTCCCCTTAAACACTATTCTCTCTTAGATAGGAAGAGAGAGTGAGTCTTCCTTGTCTGCTGTTAGAAAACACCCAGAGTAACAGCACCTCAATTTCCTGTGAAGTAGAACAAGTAATAGAAGCCTGACAGAAAGAGGCTCCCCTTTCTCCTTATCTGTCTGGTCGAGTCATTCCAGGCCGAGTGGGCACCATCATAGGACGAGCCGGAGGTCTCATCATTGGGGGCCCAGGCATCATTGGCATGTGCCCTCCCATAGGCGGCCTCATTCCAGGAGCTGCAGGACAAAACAAAGAAAGAGTCAGAAAATACTACTTTGGGAAACCTTTGATGGGGCTTCAATTAAAGAACAAAAAAGTAGCCCTCCCTGCAAAATGCTGCAAAAAAGACACTTTTCAAAAGAATGCAACAGCCGAGACCGGTTTGGTTCAGTGGACAGAGCATCGGCTTGCGGACTGAAGGGCCCCGGGTTCGATTCCGGTTGGGGGCATGTACCTTGCTTGCGGGCACATCTCCACTGTGGGGTGTGCAGGAGGCGGCTGATCGATGTCTCTCTCTCATCGATGTTTCTGACTTTCTATCTCTCCCCATTCCTCTCTGTAAAAAATCAATAAAATATATTTAAGAAAGAAAAAAAAAAAGAATGCAACAAATTCATCACATCTTTAAAATATTTAGACATTCTCAAACAAAA
Source organism: Lasiurus borealis (assembly GCA_004026805.1). NCBI lineage: Eukaryota > Metazoa > Chordata > Mammalia > Chiroptera > Vespertilionidae > Lasiurus > Lasiurus borealis. Next base: position 34,404 of record PVJN01009789.1, on the reverse strand, counting down.
AAACAAAAGGTCAACACAAGAACCATATGGGAATCATAATCTATTGATAGTAAGGGAGACACAACCACTAGTTCCCTAAACTGGCCTTTTTTCTCCCTTAGGAAAATTCACAACTAAGTCATGTTACTTAGTCAGCTCTTTTAATATATATATATATATAATTGATATTTTACAGAGAAGAAGGGAGAGGGACAGTGTGTTAGAAACATCTATGAAAGAGAAACATTGATCCGCTGCCTCCTGCACATCCCTAATGGGGATGTGCCCACAACCAAGGTACATGCCCTTGACCGGAATTGAACCTGGGACCCTTGAGTCCTCAGCCGATGCTCTATCCACTGAGCCAAACCGGTTAGGGTTTAGTCAGCTCTTTTAATCAGTTCTATCCACCATTTAACCAGGAGCTATTTCGTAGGTGTACATAGGCACAGAGGACAATCTTACCACTAGCATTAGTTTAGAGTTGTAGGAAAGGTGAGTAGGAGGCCCATGCCGAGAACCTGTTAGTAACCATATTTAGTTCAAGTCATATACTTTTGTTTTACTTTCTGTGATTAGGCTATATTCAGCTTTGAATATAATTTCCTCTTTAACCATTTATAAGAATGGGTAGGGATGAGACAAATTATTACAAGACAAATATTAGGCAATAATGTGATTTATAACAATTACCGCACACACAAAAATATGATTTTTTTCTAACGCATGTTAGAACTATTCATGAATTTTTTCAAGTGTCAAATCAATACACCAGCCAAATAAATGAGCCAGGGGAGGGAGGGCAAGCAGAGAGGTAGATATTGTGGGAAAACAGGCAGTTTCGTGGAACTGATAATGTTCTACATCCTCAGTTGGGTGGTGGGTTCACAGGTATTCATTTTAGTATGGCTTACAATCTTCATGCTATATATTTCTGATTTATGCAAGAAATATATAGTGTTCCAATCAATTTTTATCTTAATTACCTATTTTTAACAAAATCATTTTGATTAAAGACTCACTATAAATAATTAAAGAGGAAATTATATTCAAAGCTGAATATAGCCTAATCACAAAAAGTAAAACAAAAGTATATGCAGACACAAAACCCAACAGGTATAACCCTGGATGATGGATACATGGGGATTCATTATTCTCTTTTTTAGTATTTTAATCTTTAAAGTTTTTTTAAAGATTAATTTCAATGGAAATAGAGAATACTACTAAAATACTAAATAACTTATTTCAAAAAATGTCCACCATAACATAACTAGCATTCAGCATTTCTTAGAGAAAACTGAGCTAGACCAAAGACTGAAAACGAGGCATCTGAAAACTTGTTTTCTTTGGTTTCCACAGTGCATTTATTTTTAATTCGTTACCAACATTGGTAATTAATAGGTTTAATTACTAATAAATCTAGAATTCTTTTCCAACTTATTACAGAAATGTGAAAACACACAAAATAGAAAGAAAAAAGAATAATGAATCCCCATGTATCCATCATCCAGGGTCAACAATTATTCACCTGTGGCCAATTTATCTCATCCCCACCCATTCTTATCCATGCCCACCCCCAACTTCTCCATTATTTTAATGCAAATCCCACAACATATTATTTTATCCTGGCTATGGCTAACTTTCTAGATGGTCTCTGAAAATACCATACCTTTATAGCCCAGTGATACAACAAATGATATGACTATCATTTAAAATACTCAGGAAAGCCGAAACTGGTTTGGCTCAATGGATAGAGAGTTGGTCTGCGGACTGAAAGGTCCCAGGTTTGATTCCAGTCAAGGGCATGCACCTTGGTTTCGGGCACATCCCCAGTAAGGGGCGTGCAAGAGGCAGCTGATCGATGTCTCTCTCTCATCGATGTTTCTAGCTTTCATCCCTCTCCCTTCATCTCTGTAAAAAATCAATAAAATATATTTTAAAAAAAATTAAAATACTCAGGAAAACTGGAAACACCTACTTGCATTCTCTAATGGCAACTATTGGCTAAAGCTGAGTTCTAGAAGTCTTCTTTAGATGAGTTATGTATCCCGAGTTCACATCCAATTGAACTTCTGACTGATTTAAGAATGTCAAAAAAGCCATTTAAATCACTTAATGACTGTGTTTGGGGTTCAAAGAGAGCAAGGCAGGAGCTCATTTTATCTATACTTTCCCATCCCTCTAAATAATACCAGCAGTAAGTACACTTCTGGCTAGGAAGCTACTCTAATACTTTGTACCTTGTCTTAGCAGTTGAACTGCAGGTTTCTTGCATCAGATGTATTTACTCTAATTACATAATTTAACTATTCTGCAAATAAAATACGAGTGGAAAAAAAACTATTTCTATGAAATCTAAGTTGATATTTAGCAAGACTCGGGCAAACCACTTCCCCCCCACACCCCAAAAGTCTCACATATTTGGTAGGTGAGATGGTCATAAAAGATTGGCACTAGATTGGCTCACAAAGTCTCTAATCACTTCATATAAAACTAGTGACCTGGTGCATGAAATTTGTGTACATTAGAAGGGGATTAATTAGAGGAAATAATTTAATTGCTATTTCTCTATAATAGAAGTGTCAGAGATGAAAGAAAATTAGTAAAATGTCTATGTATACCTTCCTCCTGTCAGAGTCTGGGGCACACCACAAGACCCAGAGTTAAGTCCCCATCCACCTACATGCACCTCAAAATAGAGTGAGACCCAGACCCTGCCAGCTCCTCTACCCCCCCCTGGGCTAGATCCCAACCTGGCCAGTCCCACCCTTGTCAAGCCCAGCTGGGCAGGGGGCATAACTTCAGGTCCCCTGCCTGGTGCTAGGATAGGGGGCATGGCCTGAGGTCCTCCAGACCAGACCGTGGCAAGGGGTGTGCCTTTAAGTCCTCCATCAAGCCCCACCAAGTGGGGGACATGGCCTGAGGTCCCCCATCAAGCCCCGCCAGGTTGGGGCACAGCCTAAGGCCCCCAGCCTGCCAAGGGATGGGGGGAGCAGCCTGAGGTCCCCTAGCCCAGCACCAGGACAGAAAGCGCACCTTGAGGTCCCATCAAGCCCCACTGGGTGGGGGTGTGGTCTTGGGTCCCCTGGCCTGGCACTGAGGTGGGGGGTGCGGCCTGGGATCCCCTGTCAAGCCCCACAGGGGCAGGGGAGGGTGTAGCCTCAGGTCCCTGCTGATTGCTTGTTAAGGCTCCTTATTGGAACTTGGCCTCAGCTGTGGGTGCAGCCATCTTTGTGACAGTGTCAATTAGCATATCCCCTCTTTATTAGATAGGATGAAACTAAAGTTGCCCTAGCTGGTTTGGCTCAGTGGATAGAGGGTCAGCCTGCGGAATGAAGGGTTCTGGGTTCGATTCTGGTCAAGGGCACATGCCCAGATTGTGAGCTCATTCTCAGTAGGGGGAGTGCAAGAGGCAGTCAATCAAGGATTCTCTCTCCATCACTGATGTTTCTCTCTCTCCCTCTCCCCCACACCCTTCCTCTCAGAAATCAATAAAAATATATTTTTAAAAAATGAAACTAAAGTTGATAAAGGATACATTATGCATATGCCTTATTGATTTATGCAAGAAATAGTGTTCCAATCAACAGACTTGTTCTCAAAGCAAAGGCCCTGACCATGTTATCAGGAACATTTCCAAATTAATGAACATTTATGTTTATGTTAAAATAAAACATTTGAGGTGAAAGTTTTTTCCCTTCCTGAATAAAAGACCAACCACCAGGCCTAAATGCTTTCCATATATTAATTTGGTCTAACTGACTTCCAAGATTAAAAATCAGCAACAAGAGGTAACTCTGCTCCAAATCAAAATCAAGAAAAGTAGCAGAACAAGTTTGTATCTACCCCTTTATGCCTCAGTGGAACAAGTTCATCTACCTGTCTCTTCATTGTAAACTAGAGGTCCAATGCACAAATTTGTGCCCAGGTGAGGTCCCTCCTAGTACAGTCCCAATTGGGCCTGATTGGGGCCAGGTGGCCAGGCATGTTGGCTGTGGAAGTGCACTGACCACCAGGGGGCAGCTCCCATGTTGAGCCTCTGCCCCCTGGTGGTCAGCGATTGTCATAGCTACTGGCTAGTCATCCGGTCATAACAGCTGTTTAGGCTTTTATCTATCTATCTATCTATCATCTATCTATCTATCTATCTATCTATCTCCCAAAATCAGAAGGTCACACAGAAACAGGAAGAAGAAAAAAAGAAGCAGCCTTATCTGCTTTTATTTCATTTTATTTTTTTAAATGTTTTTATTGGTTTTAGAGAGAGGAAGGGAGATGAAGAGGATAGAAACATCAATCAGAGAGAATCATTGATTGGCTGCCTCCTGCCTGCCCCAACCAGGGATCGAGTCCACAACCTGACATGTGTGTGCCCCATCCAGGAACTGAACTCCTGGTTCATAAGTTGATACTGAACCACTGAGCCACACCAGCTGGGCATGCCTTATCCAGCATTACATATTCACCAAATTTAATTTGTTGCAATAATACATTTAGACAGCCAATTAAGAATTATATTTAAATAAAGCGCTAAAACACAATGGAGCATTCTAGAAGGATATGCAAACTTACCAGGTCCCACTGGCATCATCCCAGGAGGAGGAGGACCCATCATTGGCATCATGGGAGGGCCCCCCATATGGGGTGCTGGCATCATACCAGGGCGAGGTGGACCCGCTGAAATAGAAAATGAGGCCTGAGGTTAAGATATGCTTATACACGAACAGTTTATCCCCTTACAGCACTTCAAAAAACATTTTTAAAATATATTTTTATTGATTTCAGAAAGGAGATAGAAATATCAATGATAAGAGAGAATCATTGATCCATTGCCTCATACACGCCTCCCACTGGGGATTGAGGTGGCAATCTAGGTATGTGTCCTAACTGGGAATCAAACTCTGACTCCTCATAGGTCGATGCTCAACTACTGAGCCAAACCAGCCAGGGGAAACTTCTTTTTTTTTGTATTTTATTGATTTTTTTACAGAGAGGAAGGAGGGATAGAGAGTTAGAAACATTGATGAGAGAGAAACATCGATCAGCTGCCTCCTGCACACTCCCCACTGGTTATGTGCCTGCAACCAAGGTATATGCCCTTGACCAGAATTGAATCTGGAACCCTTAAGTCTGCAGGCCAATGCTCTATCCACTGAGCCAAACTGGTTAGGGCAGTTTATCTTTTTAACGAAACTAATATTGCCTCATGATCTGGTCCAAATCCTATAACAATAAACTTCGTACTGTCTTTTAATAGTAGGTCCACAAAAATCAGCATGTCACAAAACTTGAGTTACTTTATGACTGAAAAGCAGGAACAAGCCTATCTAGACAGAAGTATAAAATGAAGTCAGATTCCTCAGGTTAAAAAAATAAAATCTTGCCAAGACTGGTTTGGCTCAGTGAGATCGTCAGCCTGCGGACTGAAAGGTCCCAGGTTCGATTTCGGTCAAGGGCATGTACCTTGGTTTCGGGTACATCTCCAGTAGGGGGCATGCAGGAGGCAGTTGATGGATGTCTCTCTCTCATCAATGTTTCTAACTCTCTATCCCGCTCCCTTCCTCTCTGTAAAAAATCAATAAAAATGTGTTTTAAAAAAAATCTTGATTTTTAAAAAGGGGATATTATACCTTCTGAAGCATTCCGGATAAAAAGCTGATGAACTTAAGCCAGAAGTACATGGTTTCAGATTATTTTTCCTCTGTCACTTGGTTGTTAATTCTTTCTTTTCTAATCTTTATTGCTGAAAATATTACATATGCCCCCTTTTTTCCTCCATTTACCCCCTCCAGCTTGCCCCCACACCCCACCCTCACCACTCTATTATCTGTGACCATGGATTATGCATAAATGAATACAAGTTCTTTGGCTGATCACCTCCCACCCAAAAATCATAGCCCAGGTTTAAAAGATTACTTGAAAATACAAAGATGTCTATGCAGAGATATTCCTGATATATCATTTACAACAGCAACAACTGAAAACAACTTACATGTCCATCAATAAGAAATAGTGACGATAATTCTGATACATTCATACAATAGGCTATTCTACTAGTAAAAAAATGGAGTTGAGTGCCAGCCTGTCACAATAGAGGAGAGGTTAACTTAAGAGCTGCTGTGAGCTGTGGCCTGGCCAGTCCCAGAATGGTCGGAGCCCACAATGTTTTGGTAGGCTGTTAGTGGTCTACCTGTACACAAGTATTACAAACAGCCTTCTTACTTCTGTGTTTATATTCATGATCACTTATAGCAGCAGATGCCAACTTTTCGGACCTCACGGACCACCAGTTGGCAACCACTGCAGAGGTTTCCTTAAACCAGTGGTTACCAACCTTTCAGACCTCACGGACCACAAATGGTCTGCAGACCACCAGTTGGGAATCACTGACTTATAGGACTGAGGTTAGGTCTCTGAGTTCAATTTAAATCTGAAACCTTCCAGAAGAGCCAAAGAACATAGTTACTCAATTTCCTCCTGTCTATCATGCAGAAATAATAATCCTTCCCAGAGAGGAGAGGCCTCTGATCTACTCCACTTTCAACTTGTCTTTTGCAAGTATATATCTATATATACAAAAACCTAATATGCAAATTGCCCCCACAGGAGTTTGACTAGAAGACTGGGAGTTCAATCGCTTGCTATGATGTGCACTGACCACCAGAGGGTGGCATGGAATGAAGGCAGGCCCCAGCCAGTAGCCGGAAGGCCCCAATTGGCCCTGACTGCCAACCAGTCCTAGGGACCCTTCCTTGCACAAATTTCATGCACTAGGCCTCTAGCATTGGTATTAAGTGAATTAGAAAATAGGAAGACTGAGAAGTTTATCAGCTACTTCTATCCTCCAGTGTTATGTTCATAGCAGTAATTTAATATACTCAGCAATACCTCTTCATATATTAGCTCATCTAATCGCACATATACCCTGAGCTTTCCACTGAATCTGTCTCAAACCCACATGAGAGGTCACAAATACAATATCCCCATAATAATGCAATCAAAAGGTAACTTAAAAATATTTCAGAAATTATACCACTAAAGCTTTTTTCTGTTAATATGTATTCATTCAATGAGGATTTGACAAAATCAAAGTACAATCTGCTCAGTTATACCCCTTAAGATAAAAATGTTATAAACTTACGAAGACTAGGGGGAGGTGGGATCATCGCCCCTGCAGGAGGTGGAGCCGAGAATGGAGTAGGAGGTATTTTTCCTTGCTGAAATGCTGCAGCTATAAAGTGAGGGGGGGAAAAAAGTGAATAAGAATTCGGTAACTCATTTACTAAAGTAACTAGTTTCTTTTAATTTTTAATGGTCCCACTTACTTTATTATAAATAGCAACCATCTAAGATTGCTATATCATGGCCTCTATGGTTTTATTTATCTATATTTTTAAATGTATTTTTATTGATTTCAGAGAGGAAGAGAGAGAAAAAAACATCAATGATGAGAGAGACTCATTGATCAGCTGCCCACTATGCAGGCTTATGCCCTGATCAGAATCAAACCATGACCTCTTGGTTCATAGGTCGATGCTCAAACACTGAGTCATGCTGGCTGGGTAGTCTCTATGTTTTTGTTTTTGTTTTCTTCACTTTTAGTTTTTTTTAATAGCATTTTGGAACATAAGTTCTATGTTGGTTGCTATGTATTCAAACATATTTATCATGATTCTGGTGAAACAGGTAGGTTACAGCAGTTCTCAACCTGTGGGTCACGAACAGCTAACAGGATCTCCTAAGACCATCAGAAAACAGATATTTACATTAAGATTCATAACAGTAGCAAATTACAGTTATGAAGTAGTGACAAAAATAATTTTATGGTTGGGGATCACCACAACATACAAGAACTGTATTAAAGGGTTGCGGCATTAGGAAGGTTGAGAACCACTGGGTAGGTAGGAGAGACATAGCCCTAGTATTTTGTGGGTGGTGACTGGGGGTTTACCAAAGGCCCCATCCCTGCTCAAGGGCTGTACTTCCTATTACATTCAAGATGTCACACCCTGCCGAGACCGGTTTGGCTCAGTGGATAGAGCATCGGCCTGCGGACTGAAAGGTCCCAGGTTCGATTCCGGTCGGGGGAAGGTACCTTGCTTGTGGGCACATCTCCACTGTGGGGCGTGCAGAAGGCGGCTGATTGATGTCTCTCTCTCATCAATGTTTCTGACTTTCTCTCTCCCTTCCTCTCTGTAAAAAATCAAAATATATTTAAAAAAAAAAAAAAAAGATGTCACACCTTCCTGGGCTCCTGAGTGTATGTGTGCAGAGTAGGTGGTGTCTGCTAGGGCTGCACGAGATTCAGTGAGTAAGAATGCAGGATGCCAGGCTTGACTGTGGTTGGTGAACATACAATGTAATATACAAATGATGTATTATAGAATTGTACACTTGAAACCTGTAGAATTTAACTAAGGTTACCCCATAAATTCAGTAAAAATAAATACAATTTAAAGAAAAAATGCAAGACAATAATTTAAACTTCTAACTCACATCAACAGCAAATAATTTTTAGCCTAAGTGTTCATGGCTAATGGAGCTATAAGCAGGAGCCCCCTCCCTGCTAAGTCCCTTAGGACTGCAGACAAGCCTCGAATGAAGGCCACAGCTCTGGCCAATGAGTCCTGTCCACACGACTTTCTCCAAGTACACTCTAAGGGCTGCTGCATTGGAGAACGCCTCAGGGAGAATGCCAGGGTGGAGAATAGGAGATTTCACTGGAATGAACCAGGGAACATTTACTGCTGGTCCTTACATGGAGGTTTCAATGGCTGGAGGGTGCAGAGACTGCTACATGCTTGGTGGAGGGCTATAGGGTCAGCCTTGAGCAGTCGTGTTCATTATTCCAGGGAAAGGAGGTCAGGGTGTTAAGCCTGGTCCACAGATGTGGGCCTGTCCTCTCAGTATAGGAAGGCAAAGCCCAGCACCTGGGTCCCATCCAGCCCCCATCTTTCTCTGATTTGAGGTGCTTTCTGCAGTAATGAATGCTCCCAACCCACAATGCAGTTCTTACACATGGAAAAACCTTACTTTAAAATCCCAACTCTGTGGTCTACACTGAGTGGCCAGATTATTGTGCATTCAGAGATTATAATAATCTGGCCACTCAGTGTATACTGCTAACCTTTAATGCCAAGAAATATCCAATAGTTTTTCAAATAGAGAAAAAGATTACATTATAATTTATTTTTTCAAATAAAATGGGACAGTATCTGAGACTTGCTTCTTAATAATCTTGGAGGGATAAAGGGACTAGGTGAAAGTATTTGGTGGCTCTCAACTAGGGCAATTTTGCCTGCTTGGGGACAAGAGGCAATACTTAAGAGATATTTTCAGTTATCACAACTAGGAATAATTACTAGTGGGTAGATGCTAGATTTACCACTGAACATCCCACAATGCACAGGACAGTCCCCACAACAAAGAATTATGCAGCCCCAATGTCAGTAGAGCTAAGTTTGAGAACCTTGGTATAAATGAAACATGACTACTGTAGCTGGTGCAAGGGAATGGGAATGGCTGGGGAGCAGCAGCCATGGGAGATTCACTCCTTAAACTTGTATGAAACTTTCCATAATAGTTTTTGCTTAAAAAAAAAAAATCACATCACAATCAAAGTCCACATTTGCCTGCCAGATCTGAGTACAATGAATAATTAAGAAAGGCCATGTTTCAAATAGACCAGTATGATTTATTTTATAATAAAATGAATAAAAACTATGGATCACTACAAAGGTTTTATATAAATTTGCTACAAAATCTGGCCCACAACAACAAAGAAATATTAGGCAACTCATTCTTCTCTGTCCCACTTCCCAGTCTAATACCTGATTGCTTTAACCTCAATAATGAATTTTAATGTGTTCCTATATCCCTGGGAAACTAATGACCTTCCACTTCTTTCATTTAACACATCCGAACGCTTCTATTTATCATTCAGAATGAGTTGCTTCTGTGAAAAACAACAGAAAGACAGGGAGAAGAAAGAATGGGACCATTCTACCACCAGAACAAGAGACTGAAACGTACTTGTTTTGTCAATCAGGCTCTGAGCCTGCTCTTCCATCCATTTCTGATAGTAGTCTTTCACATTCTCTTTGTGTTTCCTACCACTGCAGTGTGTTTTTCTCACAGATGGCTATAAAACAAAAAGGTTATATTAGTCACAGAAACAAATTTCAAAACTAGTGATTTTATAAAGCCTTACCTTTATACAGCGGTGGCCTGGTGACCTTTAGCAGCTTTAGCTAATGCATCATTTATAAACATTAGCCAATAATGTACTGTAGTAATTTATCTACTATGTTTTTAGCCAACAAGAGATCAGCAAACTGTGGCTTATGGGCAGAATCGGATTCTGTGAAAGAAGTATTGGAACAATAATCACATTAATTTATGTACCGTCCATTTCTTCTCTCTACAAGAATCAAGTAATTGCAATGAAGACTGTATGTTATGGCCCATAAACCTAAAATAACTATAATCTGGCATTCTGAGAAAAAGTTTACAAAGCCCTGATCCATTTTAATGCACTTCCTTATTCTATGGCAAAAATTTTAAAAATAACTTACATTTAAGTAACACTATTTATAAGAATATATTCTTTTAAATGTTTAGAATAATGACTTTATTAAAAAAAACCTCCAGAAAAGAGAAAGACTTTATATGATCACACAAAGACCTTTGTCTCCAGCCCACGAATCCTTCCATTCTTTCATTAACAGCTTTATTGGTGTAAGATTAGCATAATATAAACTCCATACATATAATCTTTTGTTTTTCTAAGTTAGTATTTATTTAACATTTATTACATGCCAGACACCATGCTATGTTCTTTACAAGCTGTGTCTCAATCTTCATGAAAATTACACTAGCATGTTAAACATACTAATCAGAAAGAACTGATACATGCAATATGGATGAATCTCAAAAACACGCTAAGCAAGAGATCTGACATAAGCACTATAAAATTCCATTCATATGAAGTTTTTAAAATTATTTTTATTGATTTCAGAGAGGCAGGGAAACAGAGATAGAAATATCAATGATGAGTGCAGCCAGTGTTGTTCAGTGGTTGAGTAGCAATCTATGAACCGGGAAGTCACAATTCGATTCCCAGTCAGGACACATGCCTGGGTTATAGGCTCCATCCCCAGTAAAGGTCATGCAGAAGTCAGCTGATCAATGATTCTCATCATTGATGTTTGTTTTTTGTAAATATATATTTCTATTGATTTCAGAAAAGGGTGAGGGAGGGAGATAGAAACATCAATAATGAGAGAACCATTGATGGGCTGCCTCCTGCAAGTTCCACACTGGGGATGGAGCTCGCTACACGGGTATGTGCCCTGACTGGGGATCGAACCCTAACCTCCTGGGCCACACAGGCTGGGCTATTAAATGAAGTTTTAAAATTAGTAACAATGATCTTTAGTAAAAATCAGATCAATCAGTTAGAGGTGTAGGTGACTTATTGCAAAGAAACACAAGGGAACTTTCTGAGGTGATGGAAATGTTTTCTATCTTGACATATCACGCTGAAATCATTTCACAGGTCCTTAAATTGCACACTGAAAAAGTTTGCATTTAATTGAACATAAATTATGATGAAATTGATTTTTAGAATACTACAAGATTACCACCATCTATTTCTGCTGAAGAACTTGTCTCAAAACCTACTGCTCGTAAATGGGAAACCCAAGCCTGGAATCCAGATTTCATTGAGATGCTCCCCATGGCTGCCTAAACACCTTCTACTGGTGTGTTGCTCTGAGTGATTGCTTCATTGGCAGCAGATATGACTAATATCACAATGGCGGTCCACATTTCAAAATACTATTCCCTGTCTCCCAAGCCACTGCTTACACTATTCTTACAATAATGCGTCAAGCCTAATAACAAAATCATGCCCTGGAACCAGTAAAAAGTTCCCAAATTAAGCACTGAATGCTTTATACATGTCGAAGTCCACCACAGAGAACTCCTTCAATCACCATGGAAATGTCTTATTTTCACAAGCTATCATGTTCAAACAGTATTACAAGAGTTCCTGATGTTCCTCATATAGATATCTATACTAATAAAAGGTTAATATGCTAATTAGACCAGGTTGACCAAATATCTTCTGGATGTCCAACTTCCTTCCTGACAGTTAGGGGGCAAGCGGGCTGGCAAGGGGACAATTAAAGGGCAACCAAGCCAGCAGGGAACCAGGTAGGGGGTGATCAGGTAGGCAGGTAGGTGACTGGTTAGGAGCCAGTGGTCCTGGATGGTGAGAGAAATGTCCTGTGGGATGGAGCCTAAACTGGCAATCGGACATCCCCCAAGGGGTCCCAGATTGGAGAGAGTGCAGGCCAGGCTGAGGGACCCCCCCACCCCCATTACACGAATTTTGTGCACCGGGCCTCTAGCCCTATATAATAAAGAGGTAACATGCAAATTGACCATCATGCCACCACAAGATGGCAGCACCCAAGGGGGGAAGAGACAGCTGCTCCATGCGCCTGCCGCCACAGTTCCTGTGGCCTCGAAGCGGGGGGAGCAGGGGGAGGCCCAGTGGCCGCAAAGAGGCCGAGCCTCCCGAGATCCTAAGTGAAGAAGCCACTTCACTGATAAGCCTGCGCTATGAACCTGTACAGGCATGTGGCATGGAGTCCAGAGCCTCTAGCCCACAGATCTCTGCCTGGGTCTGAAGCACTTTTTTTTGAACATTTTTCCGCACAGGTGTGTACAAGTTCAGGGTTCTATTTTGATTTGTTTTTACCCCCAAGAATGAAGGAATCACCATCGTTATTTTTCGTGTTTTTGAATCATCCTCTGTGCTTCTCTGATTTTTTGATCAATAGTTTCCTGAGTCTCGGGAAGTCTCCCTCTCCCCAGAATTAGGAGCACCAACCCAGGTACACCCATCAATCTGGTCCTGACTGCTGGGGTGAGTTCCTGAATGTTGGAGTTTGATCCCCATGCATTAGCTGAAGGAGACTTTTTATTGTTGTGTGTCTGGATTTTAATTGGACAAATGCCCAGCGGTCCCAAGAAGAAGCCGCCTGGCAGTCCTGGGCACTCGCTTTTCAAAATCTTGCAGGAGAATTCTGTCTGGGTTTCCCCAAATTCCTCCAGCCCCTACTCACCCCTCTGTAAAGGCACAGAACAAGTGAGGTCTCTTAAATAAAAATCAGAGGTCTTCAGCAATGGTGGGCCTCTCTCATCACAGTCATTTGGACTAGATGGCATTTGAGTATTTATCAGGGCACATGACAGAGAAACACAAGCTCAAGTCATGATCTCTGCCCTTAAATATTCACAATCTTATTAGAGCAAGTGGATGATAAAAGTGCAGTAATAATATCAGAATGTAAGGCAACAACACAGGAACAATTGCTAGGGTGATTTTCTAACAATTAGTACAAAGAGTATGTACTGTGAATTAAATAAAATAAAAAGATGTGTGGAAGTAGCTGCTTCATGAGTATGGCATCCCTTCCTATTTTAAAGGAAGCTGAGTTCCATGTGAACTGTGTATTATGTTACAACATTTGAGGCATAGAACAAGGAACGCCCTAAGTGTACCATGCTTTGATATTTGAGACATTCTTTATTGTTCAATGTGATTTATTTCTGTACGCCTTAGTTTGTAATAGTTAAGTTACTAAAATATACATCTTGCTGTAAAATATTACTAGAAGATCAAATGATCAGGTGACATTTATTGCTATTTTCTATAAATGAACACAATCTCTGGTATGCTAAAGTGATAGGTATTACAGAAACATTCAGATAGGGAGACCCACAGGCTTGATTGCAAGTGAGGTTTACTATCATAACACAAATTTATTGCTTACAAATAAAACAAAACAGGGAGCCTAGACACTGAACCAAATATAAGCCCTTGAAGGGCAAATGTCAATTGGATAAGCTTCACTATTACAAGAGCAACAAGAAAAAACTCAGATGCAAGAATGAGAAGCACATTGTATCCACTCTTAAGTTGCTGCTAAAGAAAAAAAAAAAGGTGTACTATGAAAATACTTAATAGACATTGTAAAGAGATTTGTTCAAAGAGAATTTCCTAGAGTAGGTGGTATTTCAGTTAATTTTTTTAAATGTGAAGAGATTAGCTAGATAAGAAAAAGGTGTAGGGATCCTAGATTGCAGAGAGTGCAGGCCAAGCTGAGGGACTCCCTTTCCTCTACCCCCAACCCCCATGCACAAATTTCATGCACTGGTTCTCTAGTTTATTACAAAGAAAAACCTTCCAATTTTCTGAATTCTGGCATTAGCAAGGTATGTAGATATATAAAAATAGTGTTGAAAAAGGACAGAAAGGCACAGCCCCTCACTAACAATTTTAGAAAATTAAGATTCTCCAAATGACTGAGAGGAGGTTTGGGACAAAAAAAAAAAAAAAAAAAGATGGGATCTACAGGAAAGCTACTGCTGACACAAACTTAACTGAAATTGTTTCCTCCAGGACATCCATAACATCATTCATTACCTTGATGAAGGAATAAAATTGTCAATTTTATTAAATCTCAACCCTAAAGTTAATGTCTTTTTAATATTCTGGGGGAAAAAATGGGAAATATTTTGTCAAAGAACTGTGCTGCACGCCAAAATACACTATGTCAAAGAAAAGCAGGCATACTATTGTTCAAGTTGTAAGCTCTACCAGCAGCCTCTTTCATGGAACAGTATTTTATCTGAAAAAATGACTAAGAAACAAACTGGTTAATCAGATTTCTCAAAAAATAAATGAAACAGCCCTGCCAGGTGACTCAGATAATTGAAGCATTATTCTGTACACCAAAAGGTTGCCTGTTCGATCCTCAGGGTGTGTGCCAAAAGCAACTGATCAATCTTCTCTCACATCAATGTCTCTCTCCCTTCTTCCAAAAAAGCAATCAGTGTTTACAAATCTGATCTTTAAAAAAAAAATCAGAATTTTAGAAATCCTTATCTGCCACAAGCTTGCCAGCTTCCAAATATTAAATTGTGACATTAACCAATGTGAATTGTTATATTAGGTAATCAAATAGGAACCTGCAAAACTGAGTGAAATAGTATTTTCCAAATAACCTAAGCATGTTATAAAATCATGCATGGTAAAAAAGATTCACTCAGAGTTAAGAGAGACCAGTAAATTTTAATGTGACTATAGAAAGTTTGATGTTTTCAGTTTCCACACTATAAGTAACCCTGGGTTGAGTTTTGGTGAAGAAATATAAAGTATTAAAGAATATCTATAATGATCTAAGAAATCTATTAAAGTACTCTTCTGTTTTTCAACTCTATATCCATGTGAGGTTGGATTCTTCATATACTACAACCAAAACACAGTGCAGCAGATATAATGGAGAAGAGAATTCAGATGTCTTCCATTATGAGACACATTATTGATGTTTGCAAAAATATTAAAATGCCATTCCTCATACTTTTTGCTTTGAAAAATAGTTCCTGACCTAACCAGTTTGGCTCAGTGGATAGAGCATCAGACTGTGGACTGAAGGGTCCAGGTTCGATTCCGGTCAAGGGCATGTACCTTGGTTCTTGGTTGCAGGCACATCCCCAGTAGGGAGTGTGTAGGAAGCAGCTGAATCGATGTTTCTCTTTCACTGATGTTTCTAACTCTCTACCCCTCTTCCTCTCCATCCCTCTCTGTAAAAAAATCAATAAAATATATTTAAAAAAATAAAAATAGTTCCTTCCACTTTTGAAATGTTACTCATGTTACCAGTAAAAAATGTTTATTACTACCTAAAAATGTATTTATATATACATATGTCTCTGTGTGAATATATATACACATATATTTCATATATATTTCTTCAATTCTTATCTAAAGATATTTTTCCACTGATTTTTAGAGAGTGGAAAAGAGAGGGAAAGATAGAGAGAAATATATCAATTGACTGTCTCCTCCACATGCTTTCAACCAGGGCCTAGACTGGGGAGGAGCCTGCAACTGAAGTATATGCCCTTTTCTGGAATCAAACCCAGGATCCTTTGGTATGAAGGCCAATTTTTATATTTAAATATATCTTAAAAAATACTTGTTACCTAAAAAAAGTATGTTTAAATTTTTATTTAATTTCAAATATAGCAAATATTAATAGCTATAACCCGCATAACCTACTAATTTTTTTAAAACTGTCAGTAATTTTTAAGAGTATAAATGGACTATGAAACAAAAGTTTGAGAGCTGCCGGCATAGAAGCTCTGGAGAAGACTGTCTAGCTCTATACAACTTACTAATTTTGTGACATCACACAGTTATTTAGCCACACTTTGTAGAATGGAGATAATACTAACCTCAAGGAATTATTATGAACATTAAATGAAATAATACATGTAAAGCATTTGAAAACCACTTGACACAGTAAATATTCAAACTTTAATTGTTATTATTTGTAAAGCAGTTTTTAATCAAATTTAAATACTCAGTTTTCAGCTCTGGCCAGGTAGCTCAGTTGGTTACAAGCACTGTCCCAATACACCAATGTTTTGTGTTCAATCTCCAGTCAGGGCACATACAAGAAGCAACCAATGAGCTTCTCCAGTGTTACTCAGTGGTTGAGCACCTACCCATGCACCAAGACCTTTCAATTCCCAGTCAGGGCACATGCCTAGGTTGTGGGCTCAGTCTCCCATGAAGGCCATACAGGAGGCAGCCAATCGATGTTTCTATCTCTCACTCTCCCTCTCTCTCTGAAAATCAATAAAGCCATGTGTTGTTTTTTTTTAAAAAAGAAGTAACCAATGAATAAACAAATGCAACAGGAAATCAATGTTTTTTCTCCCTCTCCCTTCCTCTCTAAAAAAATCAATTTAAAAAATTCTGTGACCCTCACCGGGTTTGCTCAGTAGATATTTTTCTATTGATTCTTAGAGTAGGAAAGGAAGAGAGAGAGAAACATTGATGTCCAGGCACATTGATTGGTTGCCTCCTGCTTGCACGACATCAATGTTTCTCTCTCTTCCCCGCTCCTACTCTAAAAAAATCAATGAAAAAATATCCTCAGGAAAGTATTAAGAAAAACCAGAACAATAATTCTCTGCTGCACAGAGCTCAGAGAGCTAAAGACAAAAAAGTTTAAATACTCAGTTTCAAATTTAGGAATTTCTGATTTTATCAAACATTTGAGTCGCCTTGACACAATCAGCTATTTGAGTTTGGGGACATTTTCCTGGACTTTTACTTATCATATACTTTTTTTTCATATTCCAATTTGCTAAAGCTTTATTATTTTGGGTCTCCAGTGAAAACACTGTTAGAAGACTAGTAACTTCAAATTCTGAAAAGTTACCGGATGATTAGAAAAATAAATACCTCAAATTATTTTCTCCAAGCAGTAGCCCTTAAACCTCAGCAAGATGAAAACCATAAACTTACACCTAAAAAAAAAAGTCTAACTTATTACATATAAGGTTTTGCGAAACTAAAAAGGCAACTTACAGAGTCATGGGTGAGGTATGTATCGCAGTAGTCACAATAAAACCTGGAAAGAGAAGGAAGGTAGAGAAAGAGATGACAACCAGTTCACCGAAGTGCTGTTCGCTGAAGGTAAAAAATTTAACAATCTAGTAACGAGTCGTACACGTCAAAGAGTCCTTACATAAACCAGGCTTTTTTTGGTGCCCAACGCGGAGAGATCTAAAACCCGCCCGGCCCCTTCCTTGCCCAGACCCTCTCGCTTCCTTAGAAGCTTCAGGAGCCAGAACCCCCTCTGTACTCCCTCACGGGGCCACAGTTAGTGACTGTGACTGCGAACACCCCCAGACTCAGGTCCCACTCACTTCGGCATGTTGTTCTGCAGGCCGTTAGCACTCCGTCGGCCACTCCGCGACGCGCCGCCGGAAATGACGCACACAGCCCGCGCCGACCCCGCGCAATCTCGAGGTCTCAAGCGCGACTTCAGAAATCCTCCAGTCGTCCAATCAGTGCCCAGAGCCGCTGCGCTGGCGTCCCCGGGTCTGTCGGCGAGTGAGGAGGCGGGTGCTTTCCCCTCAGCTCATCTCCAGGAAGACTCAAGTACTAAGGGTCCTTACGAGGTTTAATCCATGTGCATTTACTTTATCTCGATTCCTGATTCTTCTGGAAGCGTGTTGTTGATTCTCTGGACAAATAGCTAGCAGTTACTGTGTGCCAGGTTAATTGCTGAGGAGAGAGCAGTACAAAACAAGTAAAACCCCGTCCTCCTGGAGTTGACTTTTGATTTGGGGAAGACGGAATAATAAAGTCAGTATATCGCAGGTTAGTTAGATGGAGCCAAATTCTATGTGAGGTGAAAAATGAATCGGGAAAGCGAGAGTTCGGTTTTTAAAAACAAAGTTTGTTATGAAGATGACAACTAAGAAATAACAGGTTGCTTAAAGCAATAAAGCCAGGTGCAATTTTCCATAGCATGTCTTTTTTTTTCAATATATATTTTTATGGATTTCAGAGAGGAACGGAGAGATAGATCAATGATGAGGGAGAATCATTGATTGGCTGCCTCCCGCACAGCCCCTACTGGGGATTGTGCCCACAACCCAGGCATGTGCCCTAGACCGGAATCAAACCCCAGAACCCTTCAGTCCACAGGCCAAGGCTTTAAGCTCTAAACAAACCAGCTAGCGCCATAGCATCTTTTTGTTTTGTTGTGTTGTGTTTTGTTTTTGAGCCTCATTAACCCGGGGAGATAGTAGAATAATAAGTTTCAAGTCCTATTTCGGCTTCCTAGCTGTGCTGCTTGCGCAGTTTCCTCCTTTGAAAAATAGTGTGGCTCAGTGATTGAAAACGGATAATCGTTCATACTTGTGGGGTGTAAGGAAGAATTAAATGTGAAAATGCTTGTAAGTGTTTAGTACAATGTCTGGCTGCTGGCCAGGGCCTTTCTTTGTTCCTCGCCGCCCCCTAGTGGTCTCCACACATCATAGCAAGCAGTTGAACTCCTGAGGGAACAATTTACATATTATCCTTTCATTATATGGGACTAGAGGCCCTGTGCATGAAATTTGAGCATGGGGTGGGGGTGGCAGTGTCCTTTAGCCCAGCCTACACCCTCTCCAATATGGGACCCCTCAAGGGATGTCCGACTGCCCACCGGGATTGGGCCTAAATGGGCAGTTGGACATCCCTCTCACAATCAGGACTGCTGGCTTCCAACTGCTCACCTGCCTGCCTTCCTGGTTGCCCTAACTTTCTGCATGCCAGCCTGACCACCCCCTAACCACTCCCCTGCCAGCCTGATTGATGCCTAACTGCTCCCCTGCCAGCCTATTTGCCCCTAACTGCCTTCCCCTGTGGGCCTGATCACCCTTAACTGCCCTCCCCTGCAGGCCTGGTCCCCCCCAACTGCTTCCCTGCAGGCCTGGGTCCCCCCAACTGTCCTTCCCTGCAGGCCCATTCACCCCAACTTCCCTCCTCTGCTGGCCTGGTCACCCCTAATTGCCCTCCCCTGCAGGCTTGATCACCCCCATCTGACTTCTATTGCAGGCCTGGTCCCTCCCAACTGCTCTCTCCTGCTGGCCATCTTATGTCCACATGGGGACAGTCATCTTGTGTGTTGGATTGATGATCATTCAGCATATTATTCTTTTATTAGATAGGATAGAGGCCTGGTGTATGGGAGGGGGCCAGCTGGTTTGCCCTGAAGGGATGTCCCAAATCAGGGTTGGGGGTTCCCTTGGGTGTGGGGTGGCCTTTTGGAGGGGCCTGTGATAGTTTGCAGACCAGCCATTACCCCCCCACTGCCCCCATTCCAGCGACCCAAGTGGAGGCCCTGGTATCTGGGATTTATTTATCTTGTACAGTTGAAACTTTGTAGCCTGGAGCTGAGCTAAGCCTTCTGTTCTCTCCATGGCTGCAGCCATTTCTGTTGGAATTTATTTATCTTCTATAATTGAAACTTTGTAGCCTTAAGTGGAGGCCTGGGCCAACTAGGGTGTGTGGAAAGCTTAGCTTCCTCCATCCCCGGTGCAACCCAAGCCTCCCCTCTGCTCTCTCTGTGGTCGTAGCCATCTTGGTTGAGTTAATTTGCATACTCACCCCTGATTGGCTGGTGGCATGGCTTGTGGATGTAGCAGCAATGTGGTCAATTTGAATATTACTCATTTATTAGATAGGATAGTATTTATCTTAAAAAGGAGGGAAATACTACATATTTGTATTATCTTGTAAATGCATTAAAAGTTTCTTAAAGGAGCCCTAACTGCTTTGGCTCAGAGGATAAAGCATTGGCCTGTGGATTGAAGGATCCAGGTTCTATTCTGGTCAAGGGCACATGCCCGGGTTTTGGGCTTGATCCCAAGTGTGGGGCATGCAGGAGGCAGCTGATCAATGATTCTCTCTCATCATTGGTGTTTCTATCTCTTTCCCTCTCCATTCCTCTCTGAAATCAATAAAATATATTTTCTAAATAAGTTTCTTAAAGGAGATGTAAGAAACTAGTAACAATGGGTATCTTGTGAAATGCAAAGGTGGAAGGGATATATTTCACTACATACTTTTTCAAAATTTTGACATTTAAACGTTATGAATTATTAAAATAAATGATTGTTAAAAAAAAAAAAGAAAGAAAGAAAGAAATAGAAACAGAATACAGTGGGAAGGGTACTCCATTCGTCCTGGCTATATTGGGGAACTATCTACCAGAAGCACACCCTGCAAATGGCCTTCTTCAGCAGGGTCTTCCTTGGAGATGTGACTCAGATAACCAAACTTCCAAACTGGCAAACCGGCACCCAAATTCTTGCCCCTATAGGAAGGGGCAGGGCTGCTCTGTTGGGTCTACTGAGATAGGAGACTCTAATCTAGGCTTGATTAGCTACATGTGGGGTTTATTCAGCTTGAAAGCCCTGCGAACTTCAGCCACCACTCTTGTTTCTAATCTCCTGGATGTCCTTTAAAGTCCTTCCTTTGATCACCAAAAAAGCCTGTTTGGCCTTCTGATCGTCTGAGTTTACAGAGGAAAAATTTGTTTGTTTGCTTCCAGCACTAATTTAAGTACTTGGTATTTAACCTCTCTGTACTTTTGTTCCCACCCACCCATAAAAATAAAGTAGCCCAGCCACCATGGCTCAGTAGTTGAGCCTCGACCTATGAACCAGGAGGTCCCAGTTCAATTTCAGTCAGAGCACATGCCCAGTTGCAAGCTCAGTCCCAGTGTGGGGCGTGCAGGAGGCAGCTGGTCAATGATTCTCTCTCATCATTGATGTTTCTATCTCTTGATTACCCCCACTCTTCCTCTCTGAAATCAATAAAAATATTTTTTAAAAGTACTTAGGATTCACAACCTAGAGGCAAAGATTTCTTAGGACACAGAAAGCAAACAGCTATTTAAAAATTAGATAAATTTAGATTTCATCAGAATTTAAAACTTCTGCTCCGGACAAGACATGGTTAAGAAAATAAAATGAGCCCTAGCTAGTTTGCCTCAGTGGATAGAGCATTGTCCTGGAAACTTGGTTGGATTCTGGTCAAGGGCACATAGCTTGGTTGCAGGCTTGATCCCCAGCCTCAGTCGGGAATGTGCAGTAAGCAACCAATCAGTGTGTCTCTCTCATATTGATGTTTCTCTCTCTGTCTCTCCCCCTCCCTTTTACTATCTCTAAAAGAATCAATAGGAGCCAGCCAGTTTGGCTGAGTGGATAGAGCATCAGTCTTCAGACTGAGTGGTCCCAGGTTTGAATCCCTTCAAGGGCACAGGCCGGGGTCACAGGTTCAATTCCCAGTACCCAGTAGGGTGGAGGTAGGAGGCAGCAGATCAATGATTCTCTCTCATCATTGATGTTTCTATCTCTCTCTCCCTCTCCCTTCCTCTCTAAAGTCAATAAAACATTTTTTAAAAGTATATATATTTTTAAAAATTAATGGGAAGGATTACCAGAAAACAAACAAAAAACAGTAAAAGGAAAGTCATCAACTGAGAAAATATATATTTGTAAAACATTTATTTCACAAATGCTTTCATTCAGAATATATTAAAAACTTTCACAAATCAATAAGAAAGGTACCCAAATTTTTTTTGAATGAGCAAAAGATTTGGACACTCACAAAAGAAAAAATAAGCCCATAAAAAGTGATTAAAATGTTATAATTAGGGAAAGGCGAATTAAAACCACAAGAAACCATCACAAACCCACTATAATGGCAAAAATTAAAAAGACTGATAATACCAATGTTGGAAAGCCTCATTTACTGCTGACAGGAGTGAAAAATGATACTACTTCTTTGGGAAAATGTTTGGTGATTTCTTGTAAAGTTTTTTATACACCTACCTTATGACCCAAGAAATCAACTCCTCAGCAATTATTCAAGAGAAGTGAAATGTATGTTCATAAAGAGACTTGTGTAAAAATGTTCAAAGAAGTTTTCTTCATAATAAGCTTAAGCTAGAAACAACCCAAATGTCCATCCCAGTAGCATGGTTAAACAAATTCATACAATAGAAAGTTACTCAACAATAAAAAGGAACAAACTATTCATATATATGATAACAATGAATGAACTTCATAGATACAAACATTATGCTGAATGAAAGAAACCAGACACAAAAAGGTGCATGACATTTTTTCAATTATACCAAGAACTAAAACAGGAGAAACGAATTTATGGTGAAATAAAATGGAAAGGTGTTTGTGTCTGGGTGTGTCAAATTGCTTAGGCAATGAAAATTATAGCAATGTTTTATATTTTGGTAGGAGTATAAGTTATATAATTATGGGCATTTATCTAACCTCATAAAAATGTGCTAAGATTTGTGTATATCACTGTCCTCCCCCCCACCCAAATATAAAAAAAAAAACTTCTGTAAATAAATATTGACCTGTACTTGGTAGATTAGGCTTGAGCAAGTGAGAAAATATATTGAAGGTGATGGGAGTAAGTTTTCTCACAGCTGGGCAAAGGAAGTTATAGAAATGGAGAGGAAAACTTGCCATCTGATGCTGGGTTAGAATTGGAGGTATCAGTATGAACTCCTTGTTTTCTACAAATTTTCTGGCTTTGTCTCCTGAGAGAGCCTAGAGAAGCAGTGATATGTTAGTTACAATGAGCATACAGAACACCCATATCTTGTTTTCTAAATACCACTCTTCAATAAGGGGAGCTAGGGTATCTTGGAGAACAGATTGGAGAGGGTACAGGCCGGGCCGAGAAACACCCCTATGCACAAATTTCATGCACCAGGCCACTAGTATTGAGATAAATCTGTTATCAGACAAAATTTGGGCCCAGAGCAGATTTATGTAGGGCCAGTCAATCTGTAGTGTGTGGGTTCTTCACTTTTCACAGGAAAGATTTCATTCCTCGAGTCCAGGTGATTTTGAGAGTATATTCATTGTTTATTTATTTACATATTTTGGTTAATGGTCACCCTAGGATTTTTTTTTTTTTCTGTGCTTTTCAGAGAGTGTGGAAGGGAGGTAAAGAGGAAGAGAGAAAGAGAAAGAGGGAGAAAGAAACATCAATGTGAGACGAGTTACCTCCCCCTTTTTTATTTAATTCTTCTTTTTTTTCTCTCTCTCTCTTTTCCTTTTGGTTGCCTCCTTTATGCACCTGGACTGAAGCCAGGGAGCAAACAGCAATCCAGGTACATGCTCTTGACTGGGAATTGAACCTGCGACCCTTTGGTATGTAGGCCAATGCTTAACCACTAAGAACACTGGCCCGGGCAAGAATATATTTATTAAAGCTGGGGACAGTGAAACAAAGGGAGAGGTTACCGTAGAAGAAGCAACAGGGGAGAGAAAGTCAGAGAAACAGGGGGTTTTGGAGCCTGGTTGTAAGTTTCATGGTGTCCTTACACTTCAGGAGAAAAAGAACAGAGATACAAGACATGGTCCTTTGTCTTGAGACTTTTTATCTTTCTTTGGTGGGTAGGAATACTAAGGGAGGTCTCAACAGAATATTCATTAGCTTTCGAGGTGTGTCTTTATGTTGATTCATGAAACTATGCACATTGAGGGGTCAGGGTTATATTATCTGGTTAGTATTATTTTCAAAGACCATCATCAAAGACAAACCAAAACCTACACAGGTCTGCCCAGGGCTGGTCTGGAATGTGTAAACCATTTGCTCCTAAGAGTCTTGGGTCAGGGAAGATAAAACCTTATTATTTATTAGCTGTATGTAAAGTGTTCCATTTTTTTGGTCTTGTTTCATTATTTTATCTCAGTTTTCCTTATTTCACTTGTCAAGGAATTTCTCTAGCTTCTTACTATCCTGTCACAAACCAACATCATTTACCTTCTGAAATGATGTCATATTCCTGTCAAAATGTGTAATCTGAATTTAAGGATGAGAGAACATCAGCCAAACAAAAATTGAATGACGTTCTGAAAAAAAATAAAAAGCTGTACTTTTCAAAAATGCCAAGGTTGAGAAAGACAAAGTAAAGCCCAGGAACTCACTTATAAGTAACCTTATTTACTTATTTGTTTGTTTATTTATTAATCCTCACCTGAGGATATTTTTCCATTGATTTTTAGAGAGAGTGGGAGGGAAGAAGAGGGACACACAAAGAGAAATACATTGATTAATTGCCTCCTGCATGCATCCTGATCAGGTCCAGGGATCGAGCCTACAATCAAGGTACATGCCCTTGACCCGAATTGAACCCCGGAACCTTTCTATCGGGCAGACACTTTCCACTGAGCCAAACCGGCTAAGGCAGTAGCCTTATTTATAAGTTTCCAGATTAGAGGAGACTAAAAATTAATGACAACTAAGTACAAATGTGATTTGAACAGGATGTTAATTTGAGAACAGATATAAGTAAAATGGATACTATCTGGACACTTGCTAAATATTAAATGTGGACTGTATTACTTTCCTATGGCTGCTGTAACAAATTACCATGTACTTGGTGCATTAAAATAACATACATTTATTCTCTAACAGTTCTGGCATAGATTCGAAATTAGCTTCAGTGCACTGAAATCAAGGCGTTGGCAGAGTTGTACTCTGCCTGGCATGGTAAAGCACACAAAGCCTCCCAGTTGCTGTTGAGTAAATGATAAATATGTATATGAAATGGGGCAAAATAAAAGATATACAGGAACTCCTCGTGTTATTTTTGCAACTCATCTGTAAGTATGATTATGTAAAAATTTAAAGACACCAAGTGAGTAACTCTTAGGGATAACAGAGGCAAGGGACCTGGCCAGTGTGGCTCAGTTGGTTGAGTGTCATCCCATGTGCTGAGCAGTTCTCAGTTGGAATCCCAGTCATGGCACATGCCCAGGTTCAGTTTGATCAATTACCAGTAAGGGGTGTGAAGGAGGCAGCCGCCAATAGATGTCTCTCTCTCTCTCTCTCCCTCTCTCTCTCTCTCTCTCTCTCTCTCTCTCTCTCTCTCTCTCTCTCTCTCTCTCTCTCTCTCTCTCTCTCTCTCTCTCTCTCTCTCTCCCTCTCTTCTTCCCTCTTTCCC
Organism: Lasiurus borealis; assembly: GCA_004026805.1. Taxonomy (NCBI): domain Eukaryota; kingdom Metazoa; phylum Chordata; class Mammalia; order Chiroptera; family Vespertilionidae; genus Lasiurus; species Lasiurus borealis. Next base: position 9,013 of record PVJN01009789.1, on the reverse strand, counting down.
TCCCCCTCTCTCATTCTCTCATCAATAAAAACTTTAAAAAAAAGACTAAAGTTTCATGCCACTTCTAAAGTCATGGGATAGATTCCTAACCAGCAATGAGAAATTAGGTTAGGTAAGACTTTTTGCACTTGGGTGATGCTTATTTTCCAAGCCATTATACAGCTATTGCCCTCTTTGATCCTTACAATACGTTTCTGGGGTTGGAAGGGCAGATATTTTTATTCCCAGTGAACAAATTAAAAAACCAAGTCATTTAAGAAACTTGGCTAAGATCCCACATCAGGTTAGTGGCAGAGTGAGATATTTTAGAAACAGCCTTCTCCTCCTCCTCCTCCTGCAAGAGTGGCTGAGGTAAACAGGTGAAGTGTCGCAGTGCAGCACAGCAGCTTATGTGTTGTTCCCCTCACAGTGCGACATAAGCAGTGAGCTCCCTGGAGCAGCTCTCCTTTGAGAGTGACCCAGGGATCCAGGCTGTCCTTGGGAGGGAACAGGGCAGGTGGGTCCTTGGCTTCCAGCTGTGCAAGTAAGAAAAAGGAAGTGAGCCCTGGCCAGAGTAGCACAGTTGGTTAGAGCGTCGTCCAGATACAAGGTTGTGGGTTCGATTCCTGGCCAGAGCAAACACAGAAATCAATCAATGAATGCATAAGTAAATAGAACAACAAATCGATATTTCTCTCTCTCTCCTTTCCTCTCTCTATAAAATCAATAAATAAAATATTAAGAAAAGAAAGTGAAGTTTAGGTGAGATGTTTTAAGCCTGGAAATGGGGTATATCACATCTATGTTCTGACCAGAATTCAATCGCATGGTCCCATTTAAAGGTGTGAAGATCTAGAAAATGTAATCTTTCTGTATAGTAGGAAGGAAAATAAAACAGTTTCATGAATACCCAGCTTTGGCTCTGTCACACTGTTGTAGGTAGTGGGAATGGCACCATATGTCTGACTGGTGGGATCAGACCAAACCTGGGTTCAGCAACTTCAGTACTTGGGTTTTCGCTAGGAAAGAATTCAGAGCATGACCCACACTGTAAGAGAACCTTTGTAAGAGATAGAGACAATAACTTATTGGGTAAAATACAGAGGTAGAAAAAGTAATTCCTAGAAGAAATGGACTTAGCAAACAGGTTATAGAGGTAAAGGAAGCCCTTGGAGCTTGGGAGTGAGGAAGCTGGGGGCGGAGGGGGGGCGCCTGGGGGAGTGGAAGGAAGATCATAGGGGAAGGGAAAGTCACGGGGGCCTCCCAGGAGGGAGAGCACACTGGGCCCCCCCCCATCCTAAGAGTTTTAAGGGTGAAGATTCTAGGAGAGATCCCAGGGAAAGATCTTAATAGACAATTCAGTTGCTTTCCAGGTGTGTCCATTCAGGATTGTGGTCTCCACTGATTGATTGGCCAGCCCCAGGGCAGGGGTCATTATTCATTGCAGGTAGTCCTCATGTCAGCCTTAGCGGGTTTTGCTGCTTATCTGGGCCTGGAGCTGAAATACAACTGATTCATTCATAGATGTTATATCTAGGGAGGAAAGGTCAGGGGGTCCGAATGGGTGACCAATGATTTCCTAGGGAGGAAAAATAGCCTGGTGGCAAGGTCCCACTCTTTTGATTGTCCTTTGCTAGGCATCTGGAGCTTTCCACCCTGCTGACTCTCTGCACCTGGCCCATCCTCCTTGCTTTGCTCATGTCTACCTACATAAATACTAGCTATGGAAAATTGAACAATTTATTTAAATCCCTTCTAAGTTTTCTCATTTATCAAACAGAGACAGCAATACCACACAGGTTTGTTGCATTAAATAAAGTACATAATATACATAACATGCATAGCACAGTGCCTGGCACACAGCCAACCATAAGTACCTGTTGTTAGTATTCTATAACTCTTATATCTCTTCTCATCCTAGTTACATCAGTTCCTAGGCTAGTATTAGAGCTATTCAGGTCAAACCTTTCCTTGTGCTGACCATTTGATCCTTGGTCTCTGCCCACAACATAACATAGATTTGTTTGTTTGTTTTTACATAGATTAGTTTAATCAAAAAGTGAGAGCAAGGCCTTAGAACAGGCCCATGTATTACATGGCAGGATGTAATACAAAGAGCAGTGAGTCATTCTGCAAAATACACCTCAATGCCTAGGTCAAGGGGCAATGCAGGCATCCCTGATGAGTCTCTGGGATTTGCCATTCTCATTATTCTAAACAACAGGTGTTGGCAAACCTCCACCAAAGCTGGCTGAATTATCTATTTTCTACTCTGGAAGTTAGAGGGAAATGAAGGAGTGGTGTCCAGGGAGGTTAGGTCATCAGCTGTTGGGAGTTCACACATTCTCCACACTCAATGCCATGAAAATTTCAGATGGGTCTGTCCAAAGAGGTCCAACTAGGGACACCTTGGGCCTCTTGGTGACCTGAAAAACAGAACACCAGCACCCAAAGTTTCATATCTGACCATTTCTTTTCTGCCAGATAGAAACACCCATCTTCGTCTGGAAATGGGCACCTGGGGCCAGAATCTGGGACCTGCAGCTGGGGAGACCCCATTTCCTGTGTACAACTGAACCAGGATTTGGCCCACCATCAGAGAGGGTGATTTAACCTTCCAATTAGTGACCAGACTTGAGAAGTTTAGCAAATTTGGTAAATGATGTAATTTATGATGACCTGGCCTCATTAATATTCTTTTAGACTAGCACATATCCAAGTTCTCCTTGTTTCATAAACTAACAGATTTGAACACACTCAAGTAAAATCTCAAGACAAATAGGAATCTACCTGAAACAAATAGCAACCTTGACTGAACTCTTAAGTCAAACATACAACTTTTGGTCATTCTTTAGAGAACCCCTCCCAACATTTCTGGTGGTTAATAATAAGCATCAGACTTCTTTGTAGCTCAAATCAATAGGAGTGGGGACAGCACTTCTCTCTCCTCTGGGCAAGACCAAAAGTCCAGACAGCCCTCCCCCAGGATGAACGCTAGGCCCTGCCTAACTGTGCTGTGTTTGCTGACTAATTTCTGACCTCCTGCACTCTAGACCTTACCTGTCTCAACCTGTGTCCTTTTCCATTTCCCCGTGACATTAGTGAACTCTGTGGACTTGGCTCCTTTTTGTTGGTATCTGCCTGATCCTGAGGTGCCCTGTTTTCCTACCACTTATCAAAGGCGCTCCTGAATTTTTGTAATGGGTGTTCTTAGGGGCGGCAAGCCCTTTGGAAGGTACCGTATTTCCCGGCGTAGAAGACGACCCCCAATTTTTCCAGTTAAAATACAGAGTTTGGTATATACTGACCCTATAATACGACACCTGGCATATAAGACAATCCCCGACTTTTGAGAAGATTTTCCTGGGTTAAAAAGTCATCTTATACCCTTGAAAATACGGTAGTTAGGCAACTGTCCCTTCTTGCAGAATTTCAGGGCCATCATTACACTGTGTATCACATAAATAATACCCCTTGGGGTTGTGAAAGTTGGGGACTCTGAATTCAGAAAATTGTTATAAAGCTACGTTTCTTTACCACTGTCTCTACTTAAATTGTGTATTTATATGGAGTGGCTTGCTGTTATGGAGGCTCAGGCTCTCCCCAGGCCACCTCTCAGTGCCTCCACTACCCATCCCTGATCAGACATAAAAATAAATGTGTGGAGAACATCTGAAATCAAAGGTTTTGACTGTTTGTAGCTACCACCAGCACCTTCTAGAAGGTCAGGAAGTGATATAACTGAAGTGAGACTAAAATGAAAGCGAGAAGAGGAAAGAAAAAAGAGAAAGATTTTGCCAGGAGCAAATCTGCATGGGAGGGCCCTAAATCTCTTTCTACCAGTTCCAGAAAGGCTCATGACACTGTTTAGTTAAAAGGCTTTTGTGTGCTGAAATCGGTTTGGCTCAGTGGATAGAGACTCAGCCTGGGGACTGAGGGGTCCCAGGTTCGATTCCAGTCAAGGGCACGTACCTTGGTTGTGGGCATGTCCCCAGTAGGGGGTGTGCAGGAGGCACCTGATTGGTGTTTCTAACTCTCTATCCCTCTCCTTTCCTCTGTATAAAAAAATCAATAAGATATATATTTTTTTAAAAGGCTTTTGTGGAAAAGGAAGGTGGGTCCTGTGTGTGGTGACTCAAGTTCATGTTCTAAGTACTCCAAGTTCCAGTTATGTAACCCTGTGAAATTGTTTAGCTTTCTCAGTAAATGTTCAGGTCCCTACAATGAGGTCAGTGACGCACGCCAAACCATAGGTTGTTATGAACTGTAAATTTCAGGCTCCAGGGGGATAAAGGTTTGTTAAGAATTTATAAATTTCAGTTTACCTAAAAGCTTTTGAACTTCTTGGAATTTCTTCTAAACATTTTAGGGAACCTGCTAATCATTTCAAATGCAACTTGTTTTTGTAAATTCCCCTTCCTCCCACATATAGGCCTGTACAGAGTGTGTGTAAAGTCCCCTTTCACAATACAAATGCCCCAGGGGAAAAGGCACAGCTGACAGTTTCCAGGTAACACCTTCCAAGTCGGGAGCAGGCATGGCATGGTATGGGCTGGGAAGGATGGGAGGACCACTTTCAGGCTGGAGCTCTGTAAAGAGGCTCCTGAGACCTGACAGCAGTGGAGACTGCTTACTGAGGGGAGAACTGGGTGGAGCAAAACCGTCTTTCAGCACTTATTTCCAAGTATCTATTCCTATACAAAGGATTGGAATCATTTGTTTCTTCTCTGTGACATGTACACATTTGTAAATGTGTATGGATAAATTATATTTAATCCAGTCCCTTAACTGACAAACCATGAATGACGAGATGTCAGCTCCCAGTTCACCAGTGAGAAGTATGAAGAGACTAAGAACATATTGAACATTTGCAGGAGAAAAGCTCAGAATTTTCCTTTTCTACTGGGACAGAAGCTTGGTCTTTTTTTTTTTTTTTCATGGGCAGTTTTTTGAGCCCTTACTTTTCAGTCTTAATATTCACACTCCAAACACTGATGAATAGCTTTCTTTGTGCTGCTCTGACAACAATTTTTTAATAAAACTTTAAAAAATTAAATTATAATTGTAGACAGCAAAATATTAAGCTTCATGAATTTTTTACCTATGCACCCACCTGGGTAACTCCATCAAGGTGTACCAAACATTCTCAGTACCCTCAGAAGCTCTCCCAAACTTGCACTCAGTCAGTAGCCACTGCCCTGCCACCACCTACCCAGACAACCACCACTGTGTGGGAACCTCTTTCCACGTCCCGCGTGGTTCAGGGTTCCCGGTTCAGGGTTCGGGTTCTGAAGGAGGCTGCAAGCAAATGAAATGAGAGACCAGAAAGCATTAATTTGGCGATATTGGGGGGCCAGGCGGGAGCATTCCTCTAGTGGAAAGAACTGCCACTTGCTCTGGCCTTTTTCTCCTTGTTATTAAGGCTTTGGGACACACCCCTAGCCTTTAGGCAGGAAATAACAAAAACAGAAATTAACATGAAACAAACAGATAGAGGTTGTTTCAACCAATAATATTTCAACTACACAGTGAGTAATTAGCTCTGACCTTTCAGAGTAATTAAGGTTGGCCAGCCTTCTGGCTTCCTGTTTACATCCATTTAGTAAGAACAATGTTTGGTTTCCGACAAACCACCTCTATCAGCAGAGATTAGTTTCACCAGTTTTTTTTAATTTAATAAATCTTTATTGTTCAGATTATTATATTTGTTCCTCTTTTTTCCCTCCATAGCTCCCCTCCACCTGGCTCCTACCCTTACATTCCCCCACATTGTCCTCATCCATAGGTGTATGATTTTTGTCCAGTCTCTCCCTGCACCCCCCTCACCTCTTTCCTCCTGAGAAATGTCAGTCCACTCCTTTTCTATGCCCCTGATTCTATTATATTCACCACTTTATTCTGTTCATCAGATTTTTAATTCACTTATTTTTAGATTCAATTATTTTTTTAATTAAATCTTTATTATTCAGATTATTACATTTGTTTCTCTTTTTTCCCCTACATAGCTCCCCTCCACCTGGCTCCCACCCTTCCCTCTACCCTTAACTCCCTCCCGTTGACCTCATCCATAGGTGTATGATTTTTGTCCAGTCTCTCCCCGTACACCCCTCACGCCTTTCCCCTGAGAATTACCAGTCCACTCCCTTTCTGTGCTCGTGATTCTATTATATTTACCAATTTATTCTGTTGATCAAATTTTTAATTCACTTAATTTTTAGATTCACTTGTTGATAGATATATATTTGTTGTTAATAATTTTTTATCTTTGACCTTTTTCTTCTTCCTCTTCTAAAAGAAGCATTTCATATAACACTGGTTTGGAGTTGATGAACTCCTTCAGCTTTTTCTTATCTGTGAAGCTCTTTATATGCCCTTTAATTCTGAATGACAGCTTTGCTGGATAGAGTAGTCTTGGTTGTAGGTTCTTGCTATTCATCACATTGAATATTTCTTGTCACTCCCATCTGGCCTGCATCGTTTCTGTTGAGAAATCAGCTGACAGTCATATAGGTGCTCCCTTGTAGGTAATGAACTGTTTTTCTCTTGCTGTTTTAATATTCTGTCTTTGTCTTTTGCTCTTGACATTTTAATTATGATGTGTCTTGGTGTGGTCCTCTTTGGATTCCTTTTATGTGGGGTTCTGTGTGCTTCCTGGACTTGTAAGTCCATTTCTTTTACCAGATGTGGGAAGTTTTCAGTCATTATTTCTTTAAGTAGATTTTCAGTATCTTGCTCTCTCTCTTCTTCTGGCACCCCCACAATTCTGATGTTGGTACACTTGAAGCTGTCCCAGAGGCTCCTTACATTATCTTCACATTTTTGGATTCTTTCCTTTTCTTGCTTTTCCAATTGAGTGTTTTCTGATTTGTTACATTTCAATTTTTTTTACTTGATTCTTGCCTTCCTCTAGTCTGCTGTTAGTTCTCTGAATAATATTTTTTATTTCAGTCAGTGTATGTTTAAATTCTAGTTGGTCCTTTTCTATCTCTAGTTGGATCTTTTTCATCTCCTCTTGGGGCTCGCTAACTTTATCCAAATTTCTAGGATATTCTTGAAAAACCTTATAAGCGTGGTTTTGAACTCTATATCCAGTTGTTTGTTATCCTCCATTTCTTTTGTTTGTGATCCCTTCCCTTGTCTCGACATTTTCACTATGCCGGGAGAACTTCTGTGTTGGATTCAGCCTTATGATACCAGACTTGCAAAACCACAAAAGCCTCTCTGTTGAGCTTGGGATGGGTGGAGTCTCAGGGCTTAATGGACCACCTTGCCTTCCAGTCGGGCCTGCCCTCCATGGCCTCTGAGTCTCACATGACTGGGTAATCCCTGGAGCGGTCACTGTGCTTGCAAGCGCTCTCACAGTGCCTCTAGACTGCTGCCCCTCTGGTTCCCCTGCGCTCGGGACTATATGAGTCTGGGTCCCCAGGGTTTCAACTGAAACCGGGGTTTAGTGGAGTTAGAAATGGCACAATTGGGAGGGTTTGTCTCCTGTCCACTTGTGAAAGCCAGCAGCACAATCAGCAGTCGGTCCTCTGCGCACAGTGCCGTGCACACCACCAGACTTCTGATCTTTTGTGACTCCCCTAAATTTCTGTGCACTTCTCCCTTTTCACAGTCCAAACTCCCCCATATGAGTTTTGGTTGGATCTGGGATTTAGCGTCATAAGATAGGGGTTCAATGCCGTTGGGAGTCTCCATTTCCCTCCCACTAGAGAAAGCCAGCCAGGTTCTCCAGCACCAGCTCTCTGCACGAGCGTGTCTCCATACCTCAACTTTTTGCAGCTCCTCTGGGTCTCTGTGAGCCCCTCTCTTTCCCTCTAGTTGTAGAATTTCCACTCATCCAGCTTTCCTGTGGTTTTGGATGATGTTCATTCTGTCTTTTAGTTGTAGTTTTGAAATTGTGCGAGGCAGCAGTGTAGGTGTTTACCTATGCCGCCATCTTGGATTCTCCTAGATTCACTTATTGATAGATATGTATTTGTTGTTCATAATTTTTATCTTTACCTTTTTCTTCTTCCTCTTCTTAAAGAGTACCTTTCAGCATTTCATATAATACTGTTTTGGTGTTGATGAACTCCTTTAATTTTTTTCTTATCTATGAAGCTTTTTATCTGACCTTCAATTTTGAATGATAGCTTTGCTGAGTAGAATAATCTTGGTTGTAGGTTCTTGCTATTCATCACTTTGAATATTTCTTGCCACTCCCATCGGGTCTGCATAGTTTCTGTGGAGAAATCAACTGAATGGGTGCTCCCCTTGTAGGTAATTAACTGTTTTTCTGTTGCTTCTTTTAATATTCTCTCTTTGTCTTTTGCTCTCGGTATGTTAATTATGATGTGTTTTGGTGTGGTCCTCTTTGGATTCCTTTTCTTTTGGGTTCTGTGTGTTTCCTGGACTTATAAGTCTATTTCTTTCACCAGGTATGGGAAGTTTTCAGTCATTATTTCTTCAAATAGGTTTTCAGTATCTTGCTCTCTCTCTTCTTCTGACACCCCCACAATTCTGATGTTGGTATGCTTGAAGTTGTCCCAGAGGCTCCTTACACTATTTTCTTTTTTTTTTTTTAATATATTTTATTGATTTTTTACAGAGATGAAGGGAGAGAGATAGAAAGTCAGAAACATCGATGAGTGGGCAACTAGAAGATGGCGGCATAGGTAAACACCTACACTGCTGCCTCGCACAACAATTTCAAAACTACAACTAAAAGACAGAACAGACATCATCCAGAACCACAGGAAAGCTGGCTGAGTGGAAATTCTACAGCTAGAAGGAAAGAGAGGGGCTCACAGACACCCAGAGGAACTGCAAAGAGCTGAGGTACGGAGGCGCGCGCGCGCGCGCGCTGAGAGAGCGGGTGCCCGAGTACCTGGCTGGCTTTCTCTGACGGGAGGGAAACGGAGACTCCCAACGGCATTGAACCCCTTATCCTACGACACTAAACCCCAGATCCAGCTGAAACTCATACGGGGGGAGTTTGGACTGTGAAAAGGGAGAAGTGCACGGAAATTTAGGGGAGTCGCAAAAGATAGGA
>PVJN01009788.1:0-59597 GCA_004026805.1 Lasiurus borealis | reverse complement strand
CTTCAGATGGCTGCAGACATCCACCTCCCTCTGAAAGATGGCGCGGTCTCCGCGCTCCTGCCGGGGGCTCGGGCAGGCAAAAACCCTTTGCAGTGGGGCTGCCCGGCTGGGAGAGCCCCGTCCAGCAGTTCCCCGCCTTCTCCTGGAGGATAACTGGCTCCCAACTTGCCTCCAATCACTCCCAGTGCGACTCCCAGCCACTCTCTCTCCCTCTGCCCAGCGACAAAGCTCCAGGTGCGTCTGTTACTCCGCCACCATTTTCACCCTATTTTAAATCTTTTAAATCTTTGGAATGAATCATCTTTGAGTATCTCCAGCTTCAAAATTCTGTAATACTCATAACTTGTATTAGTCAGCCCTGGCTGTCACAACAGAAAACAGCAACTAGATAACTCAAACAACAGAATTTATTTTCTTATAGTTTTGGAGGCTAGAAGTTCATGATTTAGGTACCAGAAGGTCAGGTTCTGGAGAAAACTTTCTTTCTGGCTTGCAGATGGCCTATTTATTGCTTGGGCCTCTTTTCTGGGTGTGTGCAGGTGGAGGGAGAGAGATTTCTTTCTCTTCCTCTTCTTGTCAGGCTACTAATGCCAATGTAAGGGCCCTACCAGTATGAGTTAACTTAACCCTAAATATCCCACAAAGGCCTCCTCTCCAAACACCTTCATTTTAGGGATTAGGGTTTCAACATAGGAATTTTGAGGACACAAATGTTTAATCCATAATATATCCCATTCAGAGTTTGCCTGAAAATACTGGCAAGAATTGGTTATATAGTTGACGGTTTTAAAGAATGCAGAGACATACTCCTTTGATGGTGGATTATTGAGAAGGAAGAAAAGCTTTCGTATATTTAAAGATTATACAGAGGCTGTGAGCTCACTGTTTTCTATCTCTATTAAGGAAAAAGGAATTACTTTGCAAAATAAAGATAAATATATTTAAGATATATAAAATAAAAAAATATCTATAAATGAACCTAAGTATTCACATTTTTAAGAAATTATAGATTATTTTCCTAAGATTTCCTATCAGAAGACCATGCTATTTTTTCTCTTTTCTCCCTATTTTTTTCTCTCTAAAAAAAAAAAAGTGTGAATTGGTAAGTCAGGCCTTTATCTAACCCTTTGGGTTTCTCCTGTCATCAATAAGGGGTATATTACCTAAAATAGCAATCAAGTGATTGACAGAAATCAAATCTTAGGCATGAAGGAAGTTATGCAAATGTGTTCTTAGAACAGGAGTAATGCAGTGAACAGTGATAGGGCTTGTATAAAATTAGAGTTATCTCCTCTAAAATAGATTTTTCAGCTAGCTTACATTCCATTGTTTGTAAAAGGATAACGTAACAATTCAGTTGACTTCAACACAAACTCATTTTGTCAATGATATCACATTCAAATGTTTGGTTTACTTTTCAGACACATTTTTGTTATCTTAGAATTGCACGGGTGGGATTTCTCCATTGCTAGTGGGAGTGGGTTTCTTGTGATATCTTGAGAAAAATAATTTTCTAAGACTTGCACAGAGAATGAGATATGGCAGAAAGGTTTATCTGCATGAAATTATATACCTCTATTTGCAAAGTCCCATTTCCCTTAAGCCAGTTCTGAATCTTGTGCAGCTGGGGATCCAATAGAGCTAAAAGCAAAACCGGTGTCCAAATTTTGTGTTTCATGATGGAGTTGAGTCCAGTACAGCATCAGGTTAATTTTTGTCCATCAGTCCATTGTGTGTGGGTCTACCTGGCTGTGGGGCATATGGGCAAATGCAAGGGAGTGTGCACCCTACAACAAGAGAGTTAGGAGTGCTAGAAGGCCAAGAAGAAATCCCTCTTTGCTTAGGACAGCGGTTCTCAACCTTGGGTTGTGACCTCAGGGGGGGGTCGAACAGCCAAAGCACAGGGGTCACCTAAAGCCATCGGAAAATACATATTTCCAATGGCTTTAGCCGCTGAGAAGTCGCGCTACCGTCTGCAGCAGTGCTATTCAGCTGGAATGCATGCCGTTATGGATGCGCGATCCAAACTGAATGCCTGTGTGCATGCACAGACATGATTGCATCATCCATCTGGGGCCTAATGGGCAGGGGAAGTGGGGGGAATGCTCCATAGTACATAGCAGCCATTATGTTGTGTCTGGCGCTTGCTGACATCATCAGTGGGTAGACACAGCAAGCGCAGGAGGACAGAAGCCTAGGAGGCAGAGAGGCAAGAGAGCCTACAAGATAGCCTGCTGTTATAAAAAAGGTTAATAATGTAAAAACAGTACACACACCATACACACAATACTGTGTAAGGTGCTTCGTGTGTAATCATTACACAGTACACAAAGCAGCTTACACTTACACAAAGCACCATACATTTGCACAGTGTGAACTACATCGATCTTATACTATAAGAGACCACTATAAGATGTAGTTCACACTGTTCCCAATGTATAATTATCTCCCATATCTCCCACTATTTCCCATATTCTGAATGAGGAAACTGCTGAAATCAGCGGTTTCTGGCATTGCATCCGCCTCCTATTAATTTCATGGTGAGTGCGGTGGATTTTGTTAAAGAGAGTTCCTGAGAATCTCGAATTACCACACAATCCGCCGCAGCCTCCTATTAATTTCAATAAGAGGCAGATAAATGACAGTTTCCGACACATTTCTTCCTCTCCAATTTAAGTCAATGGGAGGCTGCGGCAGATTCTGCTCAAATATAGAGCATGTTGCTTAATTTTTCCACACTAGGCTTTTTCCTAACGCGGAAAAATTTAAGCAACATGCTCTATATTTGAGCGGAATCTGCTGTGGCCTCCCATTGACTTGAATAAGAGTTGGAGACACGCGCCAGAACTGCATTTCTGCCCTACAGGGGATCTCTCCTCTGCGGAATTCACGGGTCTCCCATTGAAATAAATGAGATGTGGATTCCACTGCAGAAACCGCCACTTCACAGTGTGAAAGAGCCCTGAAAGATGCCATGCTGTGCAGAAACTGCAGTGTATCCTATGATGTAGTTCACACTGTTCTATATAGAAAACTTGCCACTAATCTGGAAAAACATAGATCCATTAGTTAAGCATGTGAATACGACCCCCTGATCATAGTAACAAGTGTGTAATAGAAAACAACACAGGGAATAGTAAATAATAGGAAACTTTTACAAGCTCTTTAGATGCGACCATCTTTTATTTTATTTTTTTAGCAAACCAGCTCATGACAATGGATTATGTAGACAAGAATATTAGGAAAAGAAAATACACTGAAGATTTCTTGCAGTATGGTTTTACCTCAATAATTACAGCAGGAATTGAGAAACCACAATGTGTTATTTGTTGTGAATTTCTCTCAGCTGAATCTATGAAGCCCAACAAACTAAAACGCCATTTTGATAGCAAGCATCCAAGCTTTGCTGGCAAGGATGTCGACTATTTTAGAAGCAGAGCTGATGGACTCAAGAAATTTAAATTTGACACTGGTGGCCAGTACCACAAACACAATGTAGCAGCTGTTGAACCATCATATTCAGTGGCACTCAGAATCGCCAGAGCTATGAAATCTCACACCATTGCTGAGGATCTACTGTTGCTAGCTGCAAAAGACATAGTTTGAGCCAAAACCGGTTTGGCTCAGTGGATAGAGCATCAGCCTGTGAACTGAAAGGTCCCTGGTTTGATTCCGGTCAAGGGCATGTACATTGGTTGCAGGCGCATCCCCAGTAGGGGGCGTGCAGGAGGCAGCTGATCGATGTCACTCTCTCACCGATGTTTCTAACTTTATATCCTTCTCCCTTCCTCTCTGTGAAAAATCAATAAAATATATTTTAAAAAAAAGACATAGTTTGAGTGATAATTGGAAATGAATATGTTCAAAAATTGAATGCAATTTCCTTATCTAACAACACTGTTTGCAGAAGAATAGAGGACATGTCTGCTGATATTCTTGATCAGGTGACCCAGGAAATTAAATCTGCACCACTACCAATATTAAGTATCCAGCTTAATGAATCTACAGACGTGGCAAACTGTGCACAATTTTTGGTTTACGCGAGGCATATTAATGATGGCGACTTTAAAGATGAGTTTCGTTTTTGCAAACCGCTTGAAACAACAACTGCATATGATGTTTTTGATGCAGTTGGTTCTTTTCTAAAAGCGCATAACATCTCCTGGGAAAAGGTTTGTGGTGTTTGCACAGATGGTGCTCCTGCTATGCTAGGACGTCACTCAGGATTTCAATGTTTGGTACAAAATGAATTGCCAAAAGCAATTAGAACACACTGTATGATACATCGCCAAATATTAGCGACTAAGATACTGCCGCAAGATTTACAAGAAGTAATGAAAAGCGTCATACCATGTCAATTTTGTTAAGTCGAGCACCTTAAACATTCGGCTGTTTTGGCAACTGTGCAACGAGCTAGATGCACCAAACAATGCTCTGCTACTTCACACTGAAGTCAGATGATTGTCAAGAGGAAAAGTTTTAAAACGTGTCTTTGAGCTTCGTGATGAACTGAAAACATTTTTTAATCAGAAAGCAAGACCGAAATTCGAAGCACTTTATAGCGATAAAACTGAGCTGCAGAAAATAGCTTTCTTGGTGGACATCTTTGTCATCTTGAATGACTTAAATTTATCACTGCAAGGACCAAATGCAATGTGCCTCAATTTGTCCGAAAAAATTATTTCATTCCAAATGAAACTTCAGCTTTGGAAAAATAAATGGGATAAAAATAAAATTTACATGTTTTTTTACATTATCTGCCTTCTTTGAGGAACATGACATTGAGCCAGACAAAAAAATTATGATGATAACTTCTGTGAAAGAACATTTGCACATGCTTGCAGACAAAATTTCATCATACTTTCCTAATCTACCTGCCACCCCATTTGCACTTGCCAGAAGTCCATTCACAGTGAAAGTTGAAGATGTTCCGGAGACAGCACAAAAAGAGCTCATTGACCTAGTTAACAATAATGCAGCGAGAACAGATTTCTCTATGATGCCACTGACAAAATTCTGGATTAAGTGTTTACAGTTATATCCTATTCTGTCTGATACTGTGCTGCGCCTTCTTCTTCCTTTTCCAACAATATCTCTTTGCAAAACAGGGCTTTCCAGCTTGCTGGTAATCAAGTCTAAATACTGAAGTAGACTTGTGGAAAATGATCTTCGCTGTGTCCTTGCAAAGACTGCCCCAAGAATTTCTGAATTGGTAAGCAAGAAGCAACCACAACCATCTTACTGAATTTGGCAGCATACTTTTGCAAAATATTGCACTGTTGTTTACTGTTATATTACTGTTGTTATATTTAAACCCATGCTATGCCATGGTGAAATGTTATTTATTGGAATTAGTAATAAATATTTCTCAAATATTAAATATTGTTTTTTGTGATTAATCACTATGTTTAAATTATGTTTGATTTGTAGCAACAAGAATATATAATGCATATCAGATATTTACATTCTGAATCATAACTGTAGCAAAATTACAGTTTTGAAGTAGCCACCAAAATTATTTTTTGGTTTGGGGTCACCACAACATGAGGAACTGTATTGCAGGGTCACGGCATTAGAAAGGTTGAGAACCACTGGTTTAGGAAATTATGTATTTCAGAGTTTGTGCCCTTACAGTAGCCACACCTATTCTGGCCAATGACTCACTCCAGGCGTGACTGACAGTCAAGCACTTTCCCACATCACCCAGACCTTACTGGGAATGCATCTATTGACTAGTCCCTTTCCACAATTATCTGTGGGGAGCAGAACTGGATAATGTTAAACAGCAGCTTTCTAGCAAAGCTGTACAAACAACATGCCTATATTATCTGGCTTTCTCTTTTACTACCCTCCGGTTAATTAATTAGTAATTAGGTTAATTATAACATTATCATTTTAGTGTGCTAATTTAGACAACAGAATTGAAGTATTGAAGATTATAGAACCAAGATCAATTCACTGTTAAAATAACACACACGCACACACACACACACACACACACACACACACACACACATACACACATAGATACAGAGATGACGGGTGGTTGCCAGAAGGAAAGTAATGTGGAAGGCTGAGTGAAAGAGGTGGAAGGATTAAGAAATTCCAATTGGCAGTTACCAAATAGTCATGGGAATGTGGGGTACAACATAAGTGGGTGCTGGAAGTGTCGGGTGGGGACACTTTGTGAAGTGATTGTCTGACCTCTGTTCTGTACACCTGAAACAAATACAAAATAATGTTGAAGGTAAATTGTAATTGAAAGTTAATAAACAATAAACAAACAAACAAACAAACAAAACAGATGTTGTTTCAGTCCCACCATTTGGAAAGTAACTTAAAAGTTTTCATCTTAACCCTAGGTAGGAGTTTGTAGCTTTTTTGTGATTCATTAACTCCCAACCTATCCAGAAAATTATGTTAGTACTTGCATTTGGAATCCCTATCATACAAAGACTGCCATCATGTAATTTTCAGAATCCTCAGTCATATTTAAGTATGGCAGAGCCTTAGAGCTCTGCTTGGAATTTCTCAAACTCAGTTTCATTTGGGCACAGGTTGGTGAATCATCTTGTTTTCTTTTAGAATGATTTAACTTTCCCATGTAAATGGATCACTTGGGAGAGTTGGTTGTTAGCTGTAGTTCTTAACTGTTTTAAAGCCAAATAGGTTAAGAATATTTTACCATTTTCATACCCAGGCCCCCAACTAGT
This sequence comes from Lasiurus borealis, assembly GCA_004026805.1. Lineage (NCBI taxonomy): Eukaryota > Metazoa > Chordata > Mammalia > Chiroptera > Vespertilionidae > Lasiurus > Lasiurus borealis. The sequence continues at coordinate 52,884 of PVJN01009788.1, read as the reverse complement.
TTCTTAGATGTTTTTATTGCCCACTATCTCCTTCTAGTTGTTTAGCTTTATTGTTTTGTTTTGTTTTGAAATGACCACAGACAATATTTCACATTTGCATCTCTTTTTCCCACAAGGTTATACACCCTTTGAAAGGAAGCAGGTACTTCATAGTCACAAATGAGTTTGTTTGGCTCAGAATAAAATTAGATTATTTTGGCTTAGGTTTGTTCATTGTACTGGGCAGTATCTCATATGGATTTCTGGAATTACTTGTTTAATAAGCAGGAGCTTGAAGGAGTGGAGATGCCTCACATATCAGAATTTCTGTCTACTTTCTTAGATTTACACTGAACTGTTTCATCCTGACTTGTGAAATCAAAAGGATAAATAAATTAATGCTACTCTTCTATTAATGGAGAAATAGGAATATAGAAATAAAATCTGAAATTGTGTAATCTCTAAATCTGTAATTTTAGGAAGTTGAATGTCCTAAAGAGACAGAATAAGAAATAATAAAAGTGAGCTGTGAACTTCTAAGTAACCAGCTTCATCTTTCCACACACATCAGTAACAATTACTCTTTTTTAGAGGGCCCTGGTAGTGTACCTGTTGGTTCATCTCTTTATGAGCCAATAATCACTGCAATTCATTCTCTCCATTTTGATCTCTGTCACCAATACAGGTGTGTGTGTGTGTGTGTGTCCTATTCTAGTTTCTCCTTCTAGAGGTTAAAAATAAATTATATCATACATCTAACCTACTTTCTTTCCAACCAAGAACTTTAGTTATCAAAAACCAAAGACTGGGCTTCTATTATTGTGTGTTTTTACTTCATAATGCTTAATAGAACACGAGCATATAGTTAGCCATTAATCTAAAAAATAATAACTTTCTGTTATCTTTATAAAATCAGAAGAAAAAAATCTGCCTCTTTTAGTTGTTTTGGTTGTTAAAGACAAAAAATAAATAGGTACAATATCCAAAGGACTGAAATATGAAATTATGCTCCACTGTATTTTATTGACAAAAGGAGGCAAACTAAAAAGACTTGTCCTATAAAGAATGTATTAATGATATATTATCCAGTATATTATGTATATAGTTTTATATGCCATTTTATATTCTTCTGAGACTATCTTAAGGATTTTAGATTTAATCTGTTTTATCCATTCTGTCATTCACTTTATTTTTTGTTTTATTTTTAGCAAATGTACACATGCCCCAAATTTAAAAGGTCAAATAGTTCTGCAACAAAATTAAAAATAAAAATAGTTCTGTAACAATTACCTCTATTTGTCTCTCCTCAAAGTCAAATACTTTTATCAACTGTAGTTGATTATGTTGTTTTTTAAACCACATCTCCAGAAGATAAGTTGTTTGTGTCTTATATGTTCAAATTTAAGCATTACCTATTGCCTTTCTACTATGAATAATAAGGATTTGGTTCTCCCCTCATTCTGCCCTTACTCTGCAGTACACTTTCCATTTCCCCATAGTGTTATTGTGTATTTTTTATTAGATCAATGTATGCAATTTATAATTAAATGAATAATGATAATATAAATATTTTTGAAAGACTAACTATGTGCAAGTAAATTATGATAATGTTTCTCTCCATGCAAGTCTTTATTGTCCCTGGCATGTTAATTTTCTAGATTTTTTTTTGTTTTGTTTTGTTTTTCATCTTCTGAGCACTGAAAAAAAAACCAACACATTTTCCATTGATTAATTTTCTCCAGAAATAAGTGTCACATTTCAGCAAAGCTTTCCTGGATATTTCTGACCTATCCCAACCTGGACTGAATCTCCCTTGAAAAGCGTCATCTCTTTTTCTTCTGTCCTCTGCTCTTTGTTAGTTCATTGTCTTCTTTGAGAGAAGTTCATCCTTCTGTATTCCTGAGAAAAGATGTAGAGGTAAAATTTTCATAGTCACTAATGTCTGAAAATGTCTTCATTGTGTTCTCACACCTGAATTATCCTATCTAATAAAAAAGTAATATGTAAATTAAGCATCACTCCATGACAAAGATGGCGGCACCCATAGCAGCCAGGGTGGGACACTAGCAACATGGCCCTGGCAATGAGAGCCCAGCATCTATGCTGAAGGAAGGGAAGGGAGGGGCCTTGGGCCGAAAGTGGAAGCCCAGAGTGTTGAGAGCACCAGAAATGCTGGGAATCATGGTTTTGGTGGCAGATGTCTTGCATGATCTCCTAGACACTTGAATGAAGTGAGCCTGCTGCAAGTTACTGGTGCTGGTAGAGGATGGAGGGAAAGCAAAGGTGATAGACATAAATCAGAGTGTAGAGGAAAAATTAAAAGGAAGCTATCCTACAACTTCTAAGAAATCTCTATCAATGGAGCAAAGAAAACAAAAAGAGCTTCATTATTCTGTGAGCGACAAAACAGACTGGACTGGGGTCTCATACAATTCACTCATATGATTGCAAAAACAGATAGAAACTTCACTCTTTCATGTACCCAGGCAGATACAATGCACAGTATGCACATTTTCATGGAAGAGAACTTAACAGCACCGTTTGCTATACATCCTTTGCTAATTCACCTTTTTTGGTGTCCATCTGTGTTAGTTAATTGTCATAATCAAGAGTAAAAGTTAAAACCTTTCTGTCTCAGTGACAAGCAGGTCCTTACAATTTGGAACAAGGCAACTATCAATAATAATAATCTATAATAATAAAATTGTAATATGAGGATCAATGAGGAAGGCAGACAGAGGCAGTTAGGTGTGATCAGGCAGGCAAGCAGAGACAGTTAGGGGTGATGAGGCAGGCAAGCAAAGTGGTTTGTTGAATCAAGCAGGCCAGCAGACCAGCAGGCCAGCAGTTAGCAGCCAGCAGTCCCGGATTATTAGAGGGTGCAAGCAGGACTGAAGGACCACCTTCCCCACACACAAACTTTACCGGGCCTCTAGTAAGTTATAAAATTCTAAGTCAGAAACAATTTTCCTTTATAATTTTACAACTAATCTTTTTGTAGTATTCACTAGAGGCAAGAAATTAGAAGCTTTGGAGATCTTTGTTCATATTGTCCTAAAACTTCTCTAAAATGTACCTTCATATGGATTACATACATTGTCTTTAAAAGGACATTCACCTTTCCCTTTAAATCTGCAAATTTATACTCCTAAAATTTCTTTAATTGTTTTTCTATGATTTTCTACCCTGCATTTTTTGTTCTCTAGCTCTAAAACTTCTAAAATCAAGATGTTAGATCCCTGGATAGATTTTCTAAATCATTTTCTCTCCTAGTTTCCATCTATTTGTTATTTTACTCTATTTTGAAATTTTTCCTCAACTTAATTTTATACTTTTTGAGTTTCTTTTTTTTAATTTTTTCTACTTGGTTTTAACTTGTAAAAAAAAAATGTTTATTGCTCAATTTATTTTCCCGAGTATTCATTTCCAGTTTCATGGTAGAAAATGGTTGTAGTAATAGTTTTTCTGTTATCAAAGTTTTTTCTGCCTTACAATAGTTCAGTTTGTTCCAACTTGGTTTCTATATTATAGTAAGTATTGTAAATGTCTTTTATGCCAGAAGTTTTCCTCAGGTATTGGTAGTCCTTGAATTTCTGCTTCTCTTTAGAACTGACAGCTGAATTATGTGTATTTGGCTGCCCCTGCGAGCTTCAGAGTAGGGTGATCTAGCTGCATTGATTAGTTGGGAAACTTTCATGCCAACATAGTTGGATCTTTTCTTTTGTACTGTTTGGATTTCCTAGAGAAGACTTTAAAACTTTCTGCCTGGAGGAGCAGACTTGACTGTCAGTATTCTGAGACTTGAGATAGGAAAAAAAGAGGAGAGTTTCAGTATTCTGTATGAGAATGATCAAGTAATCTCAACTAGGCTTTGTCCTCCAGGTGTTTTTTAACCTCCAGCCTTTTGCAAAAAGAATGGAGCATGACAGTGAGTGACCTGGGGTTCTGACTCCTTTATAAACACACTCTGGACAGTTTTTCCAATCACACCCATTTCCCCAATTCAACCCCACTTATAGAGATTCTGTGATGACAGATCAATCCTTGACTTTTGCTATTTCCACCTTAGAGTTTAATATTTTCTTTGGTTTGTTCAATCCTTACATTTATGGAATTGCAGATTCAAAAATCATGACACCATTCTGCTTTTTTATTCTCTTAATTTTAACAAAGTTTTGATGAGACTGTAGAAAGAAGTAGAAGTTTTACTCAAGCTTCTGCTCTGTAATCTTTACTTGGAAGTTCAATTAACATATATATTTTATATAAAATGCGTTCTTAAGTGAAGCATGGATTTTATTTTATTTTTTTTTACAAAATTGTAGAATGTTTTCCTCCATGTGTTAGTATGCAATGTGTACATAACAAATGCCATTTAGTGAAATAAAAACAATTCGGCATAAATGCATGCTTAAATACCAGCTGGCTATACTAATCTTGCCAATTCTCCATAGAAAATTTAGCAGTACTCCTGAGAATGCTTTCTACAGGCCTGTACCAATAATGTAATCAAGGATTATTAGAGCTAGAGGGAATCCAGATTATCCTGGTCCAACTTTCTTTTGCATATGAATATGCTTAAGTCTCCATGAGCCTCCCACAGTGATCATGCTGCTAATAGAGGGAAAGCAGAGCTACACACATTCTCCTGAATGGCTAAATTGTCTCCACAGATTGTGCTTGGGTCCTGGTCATAGCATGGAACTCAGATTGAAAACAAGTTCCATTTAAGTGGAGCAAAGACTTCAAGCAAATGTGTAAAAGGATATGTTACCAGAAGATCTAGTTGTAGGCTCCAATTAGCCTTGATCATTTGAATCATGGGTATAGTCATTACTACCTAAAAGTACCTAAATGTATGGTTTGAATATTGTTAGTCGCATTAAGATGAATTATTTCTCAGTGCTTAGAGCTAAAAATAAATCAAGTTTACCAGTTAAATCATAACTGGTAAAAAAATTGGAAGGCAGTTCTATTCTTTTTTAAAAAATGTATTTTATTGATTTTTTTACAGAGAGAAAGGGAGAGGGATAGAAATTCAGAAACATCCATGAGAGAGAGACATCGAGCAGCTGCCTCCTGCATAGCCCCCTACTGGGGATGTGTCCACAACCAAGGTACATGCCCTTGACCGGAATCAAACCCGGGACCCTTCAGTCTGCAGGCCAATGCTCTATCCACTGAGCCAAATCAATTTCAGCAGTTTTATTCTTAATTTAGTTCATTTAGCAGATAAAAAGTTACACAGAAGAAAGGGGAGGTCATTTGATTTTGAAATATATAACACTTTAAACAAATTCATTTTCACATATGTACAACTTTGGTTGTTTATACTGAAAAATGTATTTTTGTACAATATCCACAAATCAATAAATGGGATACATCACATAAACAACATGAGAGAGAAAATTCACATAATCATATCAATCAATGCAGAAAAGGCATTTGACAAAATCCAACACCCTTTCTTGATAAAAACTCTCAGCAAAGTGGGAAGAAAGGGATCATACCTCAACATATATAAAAGCTTTGTATGACAAATCTACAGCCAACATCATACTCAATGGACAAAAACTAAACTCAATTTCCTGAAGAACAGGAACAAGACAGGGATGCCCACATTTACCACTCCTGTTTGATATAGTACTGGAAGTACTAGCCATTGCAATTAGATAAGAAGAAAAAAAATAAAAGGCATCCAAATTGGAAAAGAAATAAAACTGTCCTTATTCACAGATGACATGACACTATACACAGAAAACCCCAAAGACTCCATCAAAAAACTATTAGACCTAATAAATGAATTTGGCAATGTAGTAGGATACAAAGTCAACACCCAGAAACCCATGACCTTTTTATACACCAATAATGAACTCACCGAAAGAGAAATGAAAAAAAAATCCGTTTACCATTGCACCAAAAAAATTAAGATACTTAGGAATAAATTTAAATAAGGATATAAAAGACCTGTTTTCAGAAAATTACAGGACATTGAAAAAAGAGATAGAGGAAGATATAAACGAATGGAAGAACATACCATGTTCATGGTTTGGTAGAATCAACATCATTAAAATGTCCATATTATCCAAAGCAATATGCAGATTCAATGCAATACCCATTAAAATACCAATGGCATATTTCAAAGATCTAGAACTAACTCTCCAAAAATTCATCTGGAATAAAAAAAGACCCCGAATAGCTTAATATCTGGTATCGTGATCCCTCCAACTTTGTGAGAAAGAAGAACAAAGTTGGAGGGATCACAATACCAGATATTAAGCTATATTACCAAACCATGGTTCTCAAAACTGTGTGGTGCAGGCATAAGAACAGACATATAGTCCAATGGACCAGAACAGAGAACCCAGAAATCAACCCAAGTCAATATGCTCAATTAATATTTGACAAAGGAAGCAAGAGCATATAATGGAGTCAAGACAGTCTCTTCAATAAATGTTGTTGGGAAATTAGGTCATATACATGCAAAATGAATGAAACTAGATCAACTTAAACCATACATAAAAATAAACTCAAAACAGATAAAGGTCTTAAATGTAAAACAGGAAACCATAAAAATCTTACAAGACTCAATAGTCAGGAAAATAGCAGACATATGTTGTAACAATATCTTTACGAACACAGCTCCTAGAACAATGGGGACTGAGGAGAACATAAAGAAATGGGACTACATCAAAATAAAAAGCTTCTTCTGCACAGCAAAAGAAACCATCAGCAAAACAACAAGAAAGCCCACTGCATGGGAGAACATATTTACTAGTGATATTTCCAATAAGGGTTTAATCTCCAAAATTTAAACATAACTCATACAACTTAACACAAGGAAGATAAACAATCCAATTAAAAAATGGGCAAAGGATCTAAATAAACACTTTTTGAAAGAGGACATACAGAAGGTCAAGAGATATATGAAAGCATGTTCAAAGTCATTAGTCATCTGAGAGATGCAAATCAAAACAACAATGAGATACCACCTCACATCTGTCAGAATGTTTATCATCAATAAATCAACAAACAACAAGTGCTGGCCAGGATGTAGAGAAAAAGGAACCCTCCTGTACTGTTGGTGGGAATGCAGTCTGGTGCAGCCACTGTGGAAGGAGTATGGAGTTTCCTTAAAAAACTAAAAATGGAACTCCCATTTGACCCCATAATCCCACTTTTAGACATATATTCCAAGAAACTAGAAACACCAATCAGAAAGTATATAAGCACTCCTATGTTCATAGCAGCACAATTTACAGTAGCTAAAATTTGGAAACAGCCTAAGTGCCCATCAGCAGGTGAGTGGATTAAGAAACTGTGATACATCTACACAATGGAATATTATGGTGCTATAAAAAAGAAGGAACTTCTACCATTTGAAACAGAATGGATGGAACTAGAGAGCATTATGCTAATTGAAATAAGCCCATTGGAGAAAGATAAATATCACATGACCTCACTTATATGTGGGATATAATGATCAACATACTAATAATGTGATGAATAAGACTAGATCCAGAGGGTGTTAGAGTGCAACCACATGACTTGTATGCATGCATATTAGCAAAACCTATCAACACAGACACAGGGTGGGAATGTCTGGGGGCATCAATTGGGGAAAAAGGAGACATGTAAAACTTTAGACAATAAAAAATGTATCTTTGAAGTTAAATAGCATTTTTTTGGAGAGAAAGCCTTTAAATATCAGGTTTCCCTGCATTAAAATAGATCTATTTCCTTCATATTTCTTGCATACAACTTTTCAGCAATCCATCTACATATTATATGAAATGAGATGTTTTTCACTAAAAAGTCTTATAAGAGAAACTAAGTCGTATGACTTAGTCTTAAATATATATAGTGGGAAAGAACTACAATATGATCCTTTAAATCCACCAGCACTCAAACTTTCATTATGGAGTTTTATTAAGTTTGAGATTCTAAAACAGAATTAAAGTGTAACAAATTTTGTGTTTTCATAAAGGATGTAGCAAATACATGGTCTCCTGAGGGACCAAAGGGGAAACGTATATGAATAAACATAATTTCAGCAGTAGCTTGGCAGAATTTATGTAGGAAAAGACCCAACGAAATGAAAACAAATGTCTTCTTGACATGGCATCAGCTTTGTATATAACAGACACTTTATTATAATAGCAGTAATTATGATTCCATGTAAAGCATGAGTACTCATAGTGAGCTACAGAGAGGAAATCATCTGCAGAAAAAGCAGAGTTCCTTAAAAGAGGTTTTAAGCAGACAGAGCCATGAAAAAATATAGTATACTTTGGAGAGGGAGGGAAATAAATGTGGATGTTATGCTGATTTATTGTTTCTCTATAGCAATGAGGTAATTAATATCCTGGGTCTTTGCAGTTGTTTTTCAATAGAGAACACCAAATTATTTCTAAATTCGTGTGTCGTGTCTCATTTGTTACTTAGTTGCTGTTATTAGATTAAATATATGACAACATTTAGCTTCCTGATGAATGATAACAACACTTATTATCAAGATAGCTTACTTCATGGCAGATAATAGTTAACATTCCTGTTTTACACAGGCTTTTACGATTCTCTCCTCTAATACTCCAAGAGTAGGTACATTTGTTAAAATCTAGAATTACTTGCTAGAGTGATGTGGCCCAACACTTTTCCGTGCCTTTATGTGAAGTGCAGCAGGTAACTAAAGTATCATCCATCTGTCAAACCCAGCACACCTGTTAAAAATGTCCAGCCTATTTCTTCTCCAATTTGGGAGTTGGTTGCACAACAGCTGTTAGCAGAGATACAGGTGAAATGTATGGAAATACAGCCATATTCTTTTAATAATGTAATAAATAACCTTCTACATGCCATGTGTGGATTTATACTTTCACATCTATGAAATATACATTTCCCTTGTACATGTATCTAAAATAGAGGCTGGATGAGCATAAAGCTTCCAGCATATTGAAAGGTTATAGGCAATATTCTATCGAAAGGAGGCTGTATAAGTTATTTTTTCAAATATAGAAAAGAAATGTCAAGTAACTTTCATACTATTTGAATTGAGGACTTAATTAGGCATAAGGCAGAATTTAGATGTTGGAGATATTACCAAAGGAAACTGATCTAATGTAGTTTTAGTGGTTGTGAGAAAAATGAGTTGAAAATACTAGAAAGCATCTCATTGTGAGTTTACACATCTAAGGAGGTTGTGATACAGAAAGGAGGAAAGAAAAAGAGTGCACATTGGTAAGGGGAATTAGATGATGTCTCACCTGACAGAATTTTATAACACAATAAGAAATGAACTCTACTATTCAATGCTTATGCATTCTGTAAATACTTAAATCTAGGTGGTTCATATATATTTATATATTTAGTGTTTTCTCTCCACATGCTGAAATTGGATATTTCAGGTAGATTATGAACCCTCTTAGGGCATATATTCTATCTTATATTGCTGTTATGTTTCATAGTTTCATTGACTATATTCTCCAGATATCATTCTACATAATTCAGTTTAGTAAATATGGCACCACAGAAATTTTAGGCAGGTGTTTTTTTTTTCTTCTTCTTATTAGTGCAGGACAAAATTGAAAAACAAAACTTTGCAAACCAGAAGTATATAAAAATAATTGCATTCTTGATAAAATCTTAATCCATTTTTATGGGCACCCTCTCATTTATAACAGTTAATATAAATGATTTGAGCATAACTTTGGGGAGAATAAATTCCTTGCCCAGTAGTCAATGCTTCTGATACCTAGAATTTCTAAAAATGCAGCATCTAACTCACATAATTTTGTGACATGACTCCTAAGCTCTTTTTCTAAAATTACATTTATTTGTTGGAGATTCAGAATTTTTATAGCAGCTTTGTTGAAATAAAATTGCACTCTTTTAAAATCTTATTGTTTAAAGTATTACAAATAGTAGTACATATGTCTCCTTTTTTCCCTATTGACCTCTCCCAGACTCTGTAATTTAGTATATTCATAATGTTGTTCAACCATCACTTCAAATAAGCTAGCAATCACCCCCAAAAGAAATACTTTATCGTTAGCAGTCTTTCCCTATTGAACAACTTTTAAGGAAAATAAAGTCAACTGAATTAAATGCAGCTTCTCTAGCTATTGTAAAAGCAGAGATCTGAAAAAAAGCTATGTTGCCATAATGACTCTCTCATATTCACAATCATTATAATATAGAGTGATTTCTAATAAGTATCTTGCTATATATGATGTTTGATATGCATGCATAATGGCTTTCTATAATATAGGTGTGGGAGCATAGGTCCCCGGACACAGGATATTAGACAGAGAAGCCATGAAATGTCTTAGGCACATAGTAGAGAGACTTTATTGTAGAACGAGTAGCCATTGCTACTATAGGAGCCATTGCTGCTATGGAAAACACAGTAACCCTTCAAACTAGCCCCAAAAAAGCAGCCCCACAAAAACAGTCACACAAAATGGTCCAGCCATCCTAGCTGGTCATTGGCAAGTTATAGACATGTTCAAACAGAAGAGGCCTTGTGCCAATTTGTGACGCTTCTGCTACTTTAACCATACAGTTACATCTTTGCAAGCACACATATCCATGGCAAATTGGCTTTGATCATCCTATTAAAAAGAAGGGTTCCCACAATCCTATTTAATAAAGAGGGAATAGTAAATTGACTGTCACACTATCACAAAGATGGTGGCAACCATAACAACAGATGGTAACACCCAGTGTCCTCAGCCCTGCTGGAATTCTCCAGTCCTTTCAGCCCCGTTGGGGAGGGGTGGCAGGAGTGCAGTGAGGCCAGACATACCCTCAGCCCCCCAGCTACATAGGGCTGGCCCAAGGCACAGGTAAGCCTCACTTGGCGGCTGCCCAGCTAGCCATGGCCACCCAAAGCTCAGGTAACCAGGGCCAGCCAACCAGGGTGTCACTTTCCCCTGATCGCCAGGTTGCCTCCCCCCCCTGAGGGCTCCCAGACTGAGAGAGAGCAGGCCTGGCTGAGGGAACCCTCCTCCAGTGTATGAATTTTCATGCACCAGGCTATAGGTTACAATATTATCTATGAGAGAAGGGACTCAGAGAGGCACATTTCAATTTCAGTTTGCATCTTATGTTCCTTCTACTTAGAATTTGTTTGTTTATTGGTCTATTTAGGGGATGGAGAGATTGGGGACTAAGATACTCAAGTTGTAGTTTTCTTAACAAGCAAGCTACTCTTTGTACTTGCATATTATTTTGGTTGGTTTCATTGTGATTATGGAGATCCTGAGAATCTACTAGCAAAGCTACTCCAGGACAACTTGTGTTCATGCAAACATCATTATCAAGAAGGCTGCATGGGAAGGACAGTTTACTACTGTTCTTGGATTTAGCATTTTCACTGATTATTCCTTTTCCACTCAGTTTTTGAAACTGCTCACTCTACTTGTGTGAGACCTTCTGATTTTCTGATTTTACTAAGAGAACAACTTGGATCTCTTGTGTGTCCCATGTTCATCACCCATTCCCCAAAATCCACAGCTGATCCTGATCACTTGTCTTCCAACTATGGCTAAGTAATGACCACAATTTGCCACACAAAATCAGCAACCAGAGATTTAAGATCTCTCTTCCTCTTGCCCCTTTGTGGTCCTCACATGTGTTGCTATTCTTTTTTTTTTTTAATTCTTTTTCCCCCTTGAAATGTTTATTCTTGTCATAATAATTATGTTAGGGAGCAGATACCTTGAAGCCAAGAGCTATACCTGCGTACACTTCTTTGGCTGTGAACACAGAGAGCTCCAGGATTTAACAAAGGCCTCAGAAATGGAAGCAAATTAAATTTTTAGCTGTGCATTTTTTGTTCTTGTATTAGAACCTAAATAAAATGCTTCTGTTTACCTAAGGACTAAGCATACATTATTAGCTTACAAAGCATTTCTTCTTTATTTGATCTTTTTCTGAGAGGGCAACAATAATTAGGGGATATATTTCCAACATGCAAAATGAGTTGTGTCTTTCCATAAGCAAGCTTATAATTAGGCTCCTGCAGCCTTGCAGCTTCACATACGGTACTTAGGAGTCAATTAAAGCACCCTAACAAGCAATTAGGTGTTTATTGTTTAATTCAATTTCCACAACTCATGCTGTTCTCCTCAAAAGTTGCATATATGTCAGTCTGCATGTAATAATAAGCACACCTTTTACTCAAATGCTGCTTTTGAAGAATGGAGCTTTCCAAACACTGTGCTCCCAACAGTATGCTCTGACTGGGAGAGACAATAGGAAAGGAGAAGTGGAAGCATGAAAGCACGGGGTCAGGGGAGGAGTGGCAATGACTGGTTTTTACTTTTAAATAGACTCCTTTAGCTAATAACAAGTACCGTACAAATGTGTTCTCTACTACTTACAACTGTCATAGAAAGGGAATTGCAATAATCACTGAGTGAATTAGGGTGCATGGAGTGGCTGTTCGGTTGAACTGAGATGATTAAAGTTTAAAAGGGAAGGGCCTAGCTTTTTAAATGAAGTTGGCTTAGTTGGGAAAGGGTGACCCCAGTCTCTTGTGCATGGAAATATCACTGTTGGGGCCACCCTTCCTGTTCTTCCAATACTAACAGAGCTCCTGGTCCTCACCACACTAGTGCTGGCTACTTAGGGAGGGGATAAGAGCAGTTCTTTCCCCTCCTCTGCAGCCAGAGTGCCTAGGCTCAGACACATTGAGGAGACTTCCATGCACCATCCAAGTGACCATATTGATGTGATGCTGACACTGCCAGCCCTTGGCTCTTGAGCACGGGATGGATGGTGGCAGAGCTCCTGCGGCTTTTGCTCAGAGTATATCCCCATTGGAGAGTCAACAAAACAAGCTTGCTGTGAAGGAAAACACAGAGTTAGCCTTCATTTCCCAGATAGAGTTTTTATTATTTCTACCTGTTCTCATGTCCTCGGCTCCAATATTTCTCTGCATGTTGGAAATATTGCAACTGACATCCCAAACTGAAATTTTAAAAAACTGAAATAGGATAGTTGCAAGGGTGAAAATGGCTTTGCATTTTACATAGCTCAGACCAACCAGCTTTTCATTGGAATGTATTTTTATTTATTGAAATGTGCACTCTTAATTATGCTTGGTCTTGAATAAGAAATCAGTCTACTAGTCTGTCTTCCCTAAGACACCCAGCAGGGTTGTCGGGGAGCAGTTCTAAAGGTAGCCGGATGGTTGATGGAAAGCAGGCAGGATCATTGAACAATCAAGTAAATGAAAACAAACCAAACATGTGTGAGACCAGGGATGGAGAAATCATGGAAAGCATGCATCAAATCCTCTTTTCTCCCTGTTACTGGAGTGCATGAAGCAGGTTATTCTTATTCTAGTGGATGAGCAATGCTGCAGGGCTGGGAAGAAATACCATCCCTTGTCTTTTTTTTTACAGCCCCCCAAAATGCCCAAGGTCTAATTCTCCAAACCAGTAAATATATACCTTACAGGGCAAAAGGGACTTTGCTGGTGTGATTAAGTTAAGCATCTTGAGGTTGGGGGGTTATCCAGGTGGATCCAATATAATCACAAAAGCCCTTACAAGAGGGAGGTGGGAGGCCACGTGATGACAGAGTAGAGAGGCAGGGAGGGGAAGGAAGGAGAGGAGAGTGATTCTACAACCAAGCTTGGCCTGGAAGCTGGAGGAAGGAGCCAGAATTGAACGGTGCAGGCGGCCCTGGAAGTTGGAGAGGACAAGGCACTTGGTTTTCCCTGGAACCTCTGGAAAGAGCTAGCCCTGCTAACACTGTTTTGCTTGGTGAGACTGATTTTTGGACTTATGATTCCTATAATCATAAGAAAACAAATTTTGCTCTCTTGAACTGCTAGGTTTTGTTAATTTGTTACAATGGCAACAGGAAAACAAAATACCTCAAAATAATGCTAGCATTTAAAAAAATGTACGGCTTTCCCGATAAAGACATACTTTGAAGATATCGCTGCTTTGGTTTTAGACCAACATAGTAAAATGATTCATAATCTTTTTGCTGATGGAGGCACTTGCTTTCAATTTGTAAAATAAATAAATAAATAAAAATAAAGCAACATCTGTGAAGTGCAATTAAGCAAAGTGCAGTAATCCGAGGTGTACACACACTGGGCCAGTAGCTCCTCAGCAGAGAATCTGAGACCTCCAGCACCTGACATGGAGCCCTCCTTAGGCACAGTGTGCAGGGTCCTGCCTCCTCTTCCATGATGGCCTTGAAAAAAAAATAAAACACCAAATGTACTGAGTGGCACCTTAATGGGTGTCGGTCACTTATTAGGAGATATAGGCACAAAAGCCAGCATCTGTCCCACTCAGCTCCTGGGCTCCTCATGTACTGGTAAAGCCTGTGTATGACTGGCTTATTATTTCTAAAGTGCTTATCAGTTCACATCCTTAATCTAATCATATTTCATCTCTGCATTCTGAGTGTCCTCATGGCTTCATGGAAGGGCATAAATGCCACTTCAGCTAGCAGATGGATACATTGCCTGGGAAGTCTTCCAGACAGGAAGTAAAAAGGTCCCTCTTCTTGCCAGGGGGTGATGGGAAGAAAAAAATAAAAAATAGGGAGAGGGGAAAGGGAACCACGGCGTTAGTGCCCACCCCCACTACTCCTTGATGTGCATGCAAACTGGGCTCTGGTCTTGAACTACAACTGCTCACAATTGCAGGAGAGCTATTCTCTTCCTAGCAGGCCACCTCTATTTCCTGAAGACCATGACCCCTTGAAAGAAATTCTTCCTGCCCCTTTTTGTCAACTATGAGAGCTGAACACTGGTCAGGAACAACTTTGGAAGAGTGATATGGATGTCCTTGATGAATGTGGTGAGCAGCGGAAGATCTGAAACAGCAAGCTCTGTCCTCATGTAGTATTTCCAGGCAGAAATTATAACAAGGCCAGCAACCCCCATCCTCTTCAGATCATCATAATTGACAAGAAGACAGACATACTAGTAAAATGGCTTGTCTGACTGTCAGTGGTGGATTTTTTTTTGGTGGGGAGGTGGGGAGTGGGGCTCAGAAGACTAGCCATTTACTTGTAGTTAATAATCTGCTGCTTTTAGTCTTCATGGAAGCCTAAGGAGGCTGCCTAGCTATCCCACACAAACTGCAGTTCCTTTTAAAACATTATGAGACACAGAGAATTCATACAATACTCTGGTTTTGTTTCTTTTACTACATTCTCTGAGAATTTAGCATGTTGTATCAGGGTGTGTTTTTCCATGCCACTAGGATTGAAACTCAGATAACAGGAAAAAGCAATTACTGTCTCTTCTCCCCTGTCTGGTGATGCTTTCTTCAGGCTCCGTGTGTGTAGTAATTGAGGAAAGTTGAAGTGGCTGAACTCAGTTCTCTGTATGTGATGTGCATTTCTGGGCACTCTGAACAGGAAGCTTGACTTTGACTTTCACAGAGGTTTGGGGCAGGTTCCAAGTGACCCTCCACACCCACTTACCAGCCCTTGTCTGAGAGCTCTTGCTGAACAGCTTGGCTGACCCACCTGCTTTCCATCAGTCCTTAACAAGAATACCGGGATGTCCCAGGCAGCTGCTCTAAACACTTTCTGCCCAGAGCTTAATATGCTAAATTTCCATCAGTGCTGGGTAATGAGATTGTTCTGGAGCTACTTGAACTAATTTTACCTGGGAGTGCAATTTTTCTCCTGACAATATTTCTAGTTTAATAAATATCATTTAGCACTGAAGAGCCACTCCTCTTAAACAGTTCAAGTCAGGTAGAAATACTAGTATATGATAAAAAGAGTCAGGAGTAATTGCCTCTCTCTTTCCTAATGCTAAGACCTTTCCCACTATTATAATACAGTTTGTTAAATACTCAAAAGCACCAAAAGATAAATATTTTCTCTATATTGTGGCCTACAAGTGGTTTGCTTTGATCTGAAAGGCCCAGGACTCAGAGCTCAACTAAATGGCAGATGTCTGACAGATGAGTCCTCAGTAATGGCCTGTTTTTCTTGCTTGCACATTGTACATTCTTTCCATTTAGTCTGAAGTACCTACTTACAGGTTATTTTCTATGCCATTAATTATTGCTACTGAGAAAACAGCAATGTGATACCATTATGTATCTCCTTGTCGGACACTACCACTGTCACTGCTCTAGCTTTCTGGAAATTCAATTATTTACATGTGCAATACACACACACAAACTCTCTCTCTTTCTCTTTCTCTCTTGCACACACATATGTGTTTGTGTGTTTGTGTATGTGTGCCTGTATGTGTGTCTCTATATATACAACCAAATAAGTGGATGGATGAAAGAATAGATCATGCTCAATAAGGTCTATTAGGGCAGAAGGTGTAGTTAATAAGGATCCAGGTATATGCAAAGTCTAATGTCTAGTCCATCATGGAGGAAGAGAAAATGTCCTTTCCAAGGTTCATTCCTTATCCCAGGGCATAAGTTCTTTTGTTGTTGTTGTTGTTGTTGTTGTTGTTTTTGTTTTCTTATTAATGTTTACCACTCTTCTGATCAGTAGTGAAGCTCAAAGGGTTCTAATGATCAGGAAAACATTGATAGATGCCCCTAAATATTACTCAGATATTAAAATTCTCGTGAATCCAATTTTAGCACAGAAGGGCATGGTACTTATTTCTGGTGACTATGACCACCTAAGTACTAGTAAGTGAGGTGGAAAGATGTAGAGTTGGCAAGCATCCTTTTGTACAAATGTTCACTTTCCTCTCATTAAGCTCATAGCCAAGAATTGTTAAGGAGTTTAATCTTGGTACTTCAGGGAAAATTTTTCTACAGGCCTTAGATTTCAGTTTCTGGCTTTTCCAGGAGTTGCAAGCTTATGCCGTAGCCTAATTTTTGTTGACACTGAGCAGAGTACATGGGGTCTCATTTGGAAATATAACCATCTCCTTGAGAGGGCGATTGCAATCTTTGGAAGAAGCTGATAAAGGTTCCAGTCAAAATTCTTAGGGGTCAAGAAGGTTTGGATGCTATTTGGAAAATTCTTTCTCACCCAAGAACTGAGACAAGTGTTGCTGGGTTCTTTATTTCCATTTCTTACATGTCATTTCCAATAACTTTCTTCATAGTAATGTGTCACTCTCAGGGCACATGTACTAAGGTACTAAGTGTTCAGTTCTCTTCCTAGCACTATATCTGTATTAATTTATTAAAATTTTATTATATAATGCTGGTATTATTATCATCCCCATAATCTGTATGAGTTGGGTCTTAAAAGAGTTTACTAGTACATAATTTGCCCAAGGTAACAATAAAAAAAATTGAGAATCACCATTAGTCCCATTTGACACCAAGGCCTGCAATTTGATCAGCACTCTGCTAAAGAGTTTCTCTGGATTAGGGAGTCTATACACCTTTAATATTAGTCACAGGACTATATTGTGGGTGGAAAGTAATTAATATTTAAAAAATATCCTTTGCCCATAGTTCCTCCATGGAATGGGCTCTAAATTGGGTTGTATATCTGAATATCAGTTATCCTTATTTTCTCTAAATATTTTCTTTGTGTGTTTATCTTCGTTTTCCAGTTCTGCAGATTTCTTGCTTACTGTTGTCTCAGTGTTTTCCTATCCTTTACAAAGATTCAATGCCTAGTCCTTCATGAAATGTTTATTAAATAAATGATTGCTCTTATTCTAGAACATTCCAAAGAAGAAAAATGGTTCATTTAACTTGTTCTAATGTTTGTTTCTAGCTATTTTCAACTACATTTATTGGAGTAACATTGGTTAATAACATTATATAATTTCTAGGTGTACAAGATTATAGTTCAACGTCCATGGACTCTATTGTGTGCTCACCACCCAAAGTCTAGTTTCCTTCTGTTATCATATATTTGAACCTTTACTCACTTCACTTTTTCCTTACCCTCTTTCCCTTTGGATAACCACCATTCTGTATCTGACTTGTTTTTGTCTTGTTAGTTACTCTTTTCACACTTAAAAATAAATCAGAATCTTGAATTTGAAGAAATTTGAAAACCATAATGCTTAGACCAAACTGATGATTGCATGACCTGTAGTGTGCCAGTTGCTCATGTTACTTGATCATCACTGGTAACATTGAGCAGTGTTCTTCAGATTAATGGGGGTATAGTTTGACTTTATGCTACCATTTTTAATGCATTCTGTGGCACATAAGGCCTCTGTTGTCTTCATTATGCTAGTTTACTATATCAGTTTTTACAGGAGTGATGGATCTGATTTGCTCTGTGCAGCTCTGTTATATAGTGGATGTGTTTGGGTATCTAATAGATTGGCTGACAAATTATACTTAATGTAGTTCCAGAATCAGGTTCCTCATCACCTTTATCCTTTGGGGTCTGAGAATGACCAATGAAGAAATGAGGCAGAGAGAGTAAAAGTATGTCCATATATACTTGGTAGGACAACAAGAGCCTGATTGATTTAAAACAAATTTTAAAAAACAAATATAAAGGACAATAATAATTTTAGCATTTACTGAGCTCTTATTCTGTATGAGATAATGTGTTAAGGATGCTCCCAACTCTTTGTTATAGGTGTCTTTATCATATTCATTTTGAAGATGAGGATATGAAAGCATAAAGACTTAAATAATGTATCTTAG
Source organism: Lasiurus borealis (assembly GCA_004026805.1). Lineage (NCBI taxonomy): Eukaryota > Metazoa > Chordata > Mammalia > Chiroptera > Vespertilionidae > Lasiurus > Lasiurus borealis. Next base: position 34,315 of record PVJN01009788.1, on the reverse strand, counting down.
TTCATATAAATCCCAGATGTTTAGATTTGTAATTGCATTTATGCCATTTGATAACCATGTCTGTTAATTCCAACATAATGCTATGGCTATTTTAAAATTTCTTATGCTTTCATTTTATTAATGCAAAATACTTCCAATAGACATAAGTCTACTGTGTTTTACTTTAAATAGTTTGTAGGACTTGGAATGTTATTTATTATAGCATTCTAATTTTAGACATTTATTTTCTAGTATTTCTTTTGAATACTATAAATTAATTTATCACTGGAAAAGTAGCAATGCTTTTTAAAAGTAATATTAACATTCTTCATGTTATACATTTCCATTTTGAGGGAAAATTAACTTTGCCTAATAAGTCTCCTAAATTGACTCTTAAGTTGTTTAGTTAAACATACAATTCAGATAATGTTTGCTTGTATACTACTTAAGAAAGTATTTTGTTGTATTCATCATTAATAGCTGTAATAGTCCCAATTTAAAAAATGCAGGTGATGTTGTCTTGCCGTATAATGAATTCTGTCCCCAAGATGTGGTTAAAAACAAAACTATTCAAAATGAATGAAAGCCTGGCCTGCCACCAGGAAGTAATGTGTGTCCATCCATGTCATCCTAGATAATTCCTTGGTATTAAGGCATTAGATAGATTTGACTTTTACCAGTTTTTAAAATATGTCATTCAGATGGACTTGTTCTTAGTTGTGCTCAGAATAAAAAAAAATAATTCAAAATATAAGAATGGGCAATTGAAAGGAACCCTTATATACATTAACTTTGTATTAAAATAGTTTATATAAAGAGTTTTAACCATGTTGATCCTAAGCTGTAGTTTATTTATTCCTTATAACTTGGCAACTTTTAAAAAGCTATAATAAAAATGATCCTAATCAATGGTTTCTTTGTGATCATGAACTCAGCAAATAGCCATTGACATACATGTCCAACGGCACTACACCAAATATGAGTGGTCAGTGGGCAGGTTGATCAAAACCATCTGAGGAACTTACAGTCAAAATAAACCTGGGTTTCTCCCCCAGAGAAGCTGATAGAGCAGTTCTGAAGCCATGCCATGGGACTTCTGTATTCTCAGAGACATCCATGGTTAGGAATCATTTAGAAGAATAGTTTTTAATGGGAGGCACTTTTTTGCCAGTGTGTGGAGGAATGTTTGTTTTTCAAAGCTGAGAGGATATGTGTACTACTGGTATCTAATAGGTAAAGGCCTGAGATACAATGCACAAGAAATACTTCTGTACCAACAAGAAATTACTCAATCTAAAACATGAATGATGCCAGGATTAAGAAACACTAATCTAGAGAATATAAAGATATATCCTTAGAGATTCCCACTTAACCAGGGTGAATAAAAGATATCAAACATACCATTCATTCTTAATTAAATGTCAGTCCAAAATTAAAACCAAAATATAAGCAAAGGTTGATAATTGTTTTAGTTATTTTATGGTATGACTAGAGGCAATCTAGTTAAGAAGCTATGTGAAAACTAGGTTGGTGAGCTCAGTGGTTGAGCATCAACCTATGAACCAGAAGGTCATGGTTGAATTCCCAGTCTGGGCATGAGCCCAGTATTAGGCATGCAGGAGGCAGCAATCAATGTTTCTCTCTCATTGATGTTTCTCTCTATCCTGTTCCCTTCCTCTTTGAAATCAATAAAAAAATAAAAATAAAAACTATCTTAAAGAGACTTTGGAGTGGTATCTGCAATTGATAAGATATGTATAGTGGGAATTATCTGAATAGGGTATGCCTGTATTTGGAAAAAAATTAAAAAATTTTAACGAGAAAAAATTGTATTTATTGACAGCAGAAATGATTTTTTAAATACTGTGTAAAGTAAAAACAGCACCACTTCTATAAGTGACATTTAAACAAGAAAATTGACAAGAACAACTAGGAAGAGTTCTGGCGATTGTGTGTGTGTGTGTGTGTGTGTGTGTGTGTGTGTGTGTGTTTTGTTTTCTTGCTTGTTTACATAATTACTCTTACAGGCTCTGTTACCTAGTTTTGTGACATCCCTCAAGATCAGGTGGTTACACATATATAATAAATTACTGAAATTTATTTAATAACCAATTAAATCATCAAATACCTATATGGCAACAATAAATATTTAATTTTCAAAGAAATAAGGATAGCTATGATGAAGATCATTTGCATTCACAGTGACAACTAAATTTTTAAACATTGGAGCATTCTATTTTTATCAAACAAGCAGCAGTAGCAGACTAATTTATTAAAACCAACAATATAATCCACACGTGCATTCTTTTTTAGCTCTCTCTTGCATCTCTAATGATAACCAGTCAGCAGAAATGACCGCATGCCTCAAACAGGCAAATAGCATGCCTTCTCTTGTGCAAGAATGCACAGTCCCATGTCGAGACGACTGCACCTTCACTGCTTGGTCCAAGTTTACATCTTGCTCCGCAAATTGTGAAACAACCCGAAGCAGACGGCGACAGCTCACAGGTAAGGTGTGCTTTCCATGCTTCACTCCTAAACTTTCCAAGGACAGCGTAAGCTCCAGAATGACAGAAAATGTTGTCAGGTCTCCCCATCTCTTGCCACTCCATGCCATTATTATCCTCTGTGCCTCTGCTCAGCATATCCTATGTACTCAATATTTGTGAAACGAACAAACAATGGGCCCATTCTATAGCTATGACATTCTCTATATAGCTTTAGAATCTTTGTATGAGATGGGGCAAAAGCAGGGTTATAGTTGTGAGTACATGAAACTGAATTTATTCTTGTTTTATTATTTATTAAGTAGAGACTCAATGCATGAAAATGTGTGCAAGAATGGGTCTTCTTTCCCCTGGTTACTGGCACCGCCTCCACTCTATCAGGAGCTGCCTTTCTACTTTTGCTCAGGTCTGGAGCCAACTTTTTGCATTCACTCTGGCCTGGAGCCACTTTTCCACCTTCTCACACTACCCAGAGGCCCAGTGTGAGTGGGGCAGTTCAGAACATCTGTGTCATCGCCAGAGCGACCATACAAGTGTCTCACCCCCAGCCACTTGGCACCTGTGTATGCAAATTAACTTCCATCTTTGTTGGATTAATTTGAATACTCACTCCTGATTGGCTGGTGGGCATCATGAAGGTACAGTTAATTCGCATCCTTCTTTTTCATTAGTGTAGATTATTACGGTATAATTTTCTGTATGAACAACTGTAAGCCTTCTTTTGCCCCACCTTGTAGTCATAAATGGCAATATATTTACCAATTTTCTGGGAGTAGTTAATGGCTACCTCTCTGGTGCCAGGATCCCAGCAAGGTTGGAAACAGTAGGTAATTTATAAAGAACATCAAAGGTATATCTCACCTATATCATAGTCTTTTTGCCATTACCTCATGAGTATTTTAGCATTTAAAATTTTAGTAGTATGAGGCAAAAATCAAGTTACATACATAGATTTCACTTTTGTGGCATGTTATTAATTACTGATTCTGTTTGCCTCCATGAAATTTAATGAAAATTAAAGCAATTACTAGTTTAATCAAGTCCTGCACCATTTTTTGCTTGCAATGTACTAATATCTGGAGCAATAGTGAATTTTCCATGCCAGAACTTCTCTTAATTGTATTTGTATTTCTATATGTAGAACAACAAAATTGGGTACATATGTATGAAGGAATAGTTTCAAATTCAGGCAATGGGAAGCCAAAGGAAAAATGACAAAATAATCATTGGCATAATAAAATTTGTGTTGACTTCAGCACAATGACCATGTATTCTTATCGATAGTTCAAGTACAGATTCTCTCGTTTTCAAGACCCCTTTATTGGAATACATTGCTTATAAGATTGTTTTAAATGTAATTCACTCTAATAGATTTACTTAATGTGTGAGAAACTTTAGGAGTATTTCTGCATACAAGTCAGTTTATTCAGAAGTTTAGGTGAAACTTATGATCACATATAGAAACATCAATAAAATATGCTGTGTTTTATGCTTTCTATTCTATAAAAATCTTTGCATATGTGATTTTAAGCAGTATTTTGCTTATGTTTCTAAGATAAAACAATATAATGAGGTATATGTGTATGAAAGAATAGTTTCAAAATCACAGGGCAGTGAAACTTGGTTTGCATGCTCATACATCATGATATAGAAGATGTTATTCTGGTTTACCTATATCTTTGAGGTGACTGAGAATCTCCTATAAAATTTTCATTAGTGACCAGTTTTTCCTTGTCTTGAAATTTGCTAATGATTTTTTTATACTTATAAACTAAGAAAAGGAAATATTGAAAATCCTAGGATATTTTTTTATTTTATAACCAGCATAGGTTTTTGTGTGTGTGCATTTTCAAGATTTTAATTAAATTTATTTAAAATCTATTTTTATGTAAATATTGAATCTTTTTCTGCAAATTCTATCTTAAAAATTACTTGTACTAAAAAGTACTTAGAATTTCTTTTCTAAGTTTGTAACTGCCATGCTTTTAGCTAGCTGACTGATCTTTTATGTCTTAACATCTAAGTTATACCAAAATAACTTCTCAACTTATTTAAATAGGAGCTTTGCAAAACCAGTAAAATAAATCATTTAATATTTTTTGTTAAAAAAAGGTAGTGAATTGAAATTTTCAGCTTCTGAAGACTTATTTTGATTGTGATATACTGCTTGTATTTTGCTTTCTTCCATGTAATTTGGTAGTAAATTTAATAAGCAATCAAGAGCATGAATGAAAAAAAAAAGGAATGGATTTAGACCATAAAACAATGTGCTTCTGTAACACAGCCTTACATAGAGAGGCACACACACACAAATACTAACCTCTCCATTGAATAGGGGACCATAGAGGTAGCATATTTTTCTTTTCTTACATTTTAAACAGAAGACTTCAATATCTGGGTGTTTTTGCATTGTATCTAAACTAAATCATCACAGATTTTAGATTGATTGGTAATCAGAGCAGTTGTTTTCATAATGCTGGAAATAATCCATCACATAGAAGATATGTCCAGGTTTTAATATATATAGTAACTAGATAACCAATACAAATATATTTAATACTTTAGTTCTATTTTGTTTGTTTGTTTGTTTGTTTGTTTGTTTTGTAGGATTAGTCACAAATTTCCCTCTGACTTAAGGAGAAAAGTGTCTTTAGAGTTATAATAGGTATTGATTTATTTTTAATTAGTAGTAGCTAATTTGAATTCAAAGGTTAATACTAATATTGACAAGAAGGTAATCAAAGTAAATAAATTTTGTTCCTTATCATGAGACCATTTCTGCATTAACTAACTTGCTCAAGTTGGTCAAACAGTGGTTCCATGCCGTTAAGAAAATCATAAATATAGAGTATATATTGTACAGAATATAAGTTCTGCTAGGACCTTTAGGTTGCCATGATGATTAACATGTTCTTTCTTCCTTCTCTCTCTCTCTTTCATCTCACTTCTTTTCTTCTCTCTCCTTCATTCTCCCTTCTGAAAATTTTCTTGTTTCAATTATTCCATAAACATTTTTTGTTTACTGCTTATGTGTACGAGGCTTTGAGAATACTACAAGGAAATTAGACATGATCCTAACTTAGAGCTTACAGTCTAATGGGAGAGATTTTTGACCAGCATAGTACCTGCTTAGTGGTACAACACATTGCAGTATGCTCCAATCACTGTTACAAAGGGTGTTGCACTAGTTTCTTATTGCTGCTGTTACGAATGATCAAAATGTGTTGGCTTAAAAAAATACAAATTTATTATTTTACAGCTCTGTAGGTCTGAAGTCAGACATGGATTCATAGGGTTGAAAACAAGATCTTGGCAGGATTGAATTCCTTTCAAGAGGCAATAAGAAAAAATCTGTTTGCTTTCCTTTTCCAGCTTCTGTAGGCTGCTCACATTCCTTAGCTCATGGTTCTCCCTTCATCCAACTTGAAATCTAGTAATTATTTCTTTGTGTCTACTCTTCCATAGTCATATTCTTCTCTGACTTTCTAGTCAATTAGAAAAGGTCCTCTGAATTTAAGATTAGGTTAGGGTCAAACATATAATCCACACTAATCTCATCTCAAAAATTTATATCCTTATTTACATCTCAAAAATCTATAGTCTTATTCACAGCTCCATTTTGCCATTTACCGGAACATGTTTAATGGTTCATGGATTAGGATGGGAACTTCCTTGGGGAGCCATTATTTGCCTGTAACTAACTATATGAGAGGAACACCTCTTCTAGACCTGAGATGAAGAGTATATTCCATGTGATTTTCTGGGGAAGCAGTCTATTAAGTTTGACCTGAACATGTAAGGCAGTAACTAGGCTTTGGAGGGAGAATGGAACTCTTGAGAATGTCTGGAGTATGTCATGCAAAGGCCAGAAGCCAAATGGATAATTTTTTGAAACTGAAAGTTGCTCAATATTACTAATTTGTCTCATATGTTGATAAAAGAAGTGTCCAGACCTGTAGAGAATTTTTATAAGAGATTTTTATTTTGTTATGTTTTTTTGTTTATTTTGAGCCAAAACTGATAACATATGCCAGGAAGCAAGGACTCCAAAGCTGCCCTAACTGGTTTGGCTCAGTGGGTAGAGCTTCGACCTGGGGACTGAAGGGTCCCAGGTATGATTCTGGTCAAGGGCATGTACTTTGGTTGCAGGCATATCTTCAGTGGGGAATGTGCAGGATGCAGCTGATCGATGTTTCTCTCTCATAGATGTTTCTAACTCTCTGTCCCTCTCCTTTTCTCTCTGTAAAAATATCAATAAGATATATTAAAAAAAATCTCAAAAGCTCCAGAGAATAGTTTTGCAGTTTCTTGTATGCATTTTAAATTAAGGAGAGAACAAAGGGAAGATTATATGAAGGTGGAGAAAAACAAGGCAGGGATGGATTATAAGATTACCCTGTTTCCCCAAAAGTAAGACATCCCCAGAAAATAAGACCTACTTCCAGTTTTGCCTCTCACTGTTATATAGTGCATCCCCCCCCCCAAAATAAGACCTCCTGATAATTAATCCTCCCCTGGACATAAGGCCTCCCTGGAATATAATGCCCCTGAAGCAACCACAAGGCATCTAACTCCTGATTTAAAGAGACCTCGCACTGCCTGAACAGCTCTAGCTGTGCTGTGGCCAATCAGTGAGCTGGTTTGTGATGACAACTACCATGCCTTATACAGGTAATAAATTTGCTTTTTTTTTTTTTTTGTCCAACATTAAATGTGTACCGTATTCTTCTTCATGGAAAAATAAGACATCCCCTGAAAATAAGACCTAGCACATCTTTGGGAGCAAAAATTAATATAAGACACTGTCTTATTTTCAGGGAAACAGGGTTTGTCCTTCCCTAAGGGTGCTCACACCTTCAAGGATTTTTGTTCTATCCTTTCAAAGATGTCTGAACTAAATTTATAAGAAAAATGGGCAGGTTATTCTTAAAAACCTTTCATTGAAGAAGTTATAGGCCTGGAGCATGTCTACCCAATATGATCTTCCCAGTTTGGAATTTCTGACTTATTATAGCCTTTTTTTTTTCAAACATGCCAGAGGCAGAGTAGTCCAATGCAGGCTGGAAGCAAACATTTATGGGCTTAGATCCTATGGTCCTTGGTAACCAGATTTGGTGAGGAGGCCAGGTTTCATTCCATGAACTGTGATAAGTCACTGGAGAGTTTAAGGTAGATGGATGATGTGATCAGATTTCAATCTTTGTAAACTGGTCCAAATTGTAATGTGGGCAATAGATTGAAGGGAATGGGGCAACGTGGCAATACAGTTTTGGAAGAAGCTGCTGTTGTGATTTAAGTTGGTGATTTGGAGGTGAGCTAAGTATGGGTGGCATTGGTCATAATGAAAACAATGAGATAAATATATAAATATATATATATATTTGGAATGATAGGTCATAATCATTAAATAGATATAGGTATACAACGAAATGATTTAAGCATGATGAATTGTTGACTTGGTCATGTTGATATAATTGGGAAATGAAGGAGGAGAAAGAGGTACTAAAAGGATGAGTGTGGGTTTTGCCAGGTTAAATCTGATTGGTCTTTTGGGTATAGATTTCTACTTTGTGGCTCAGACACTTGAGCAAAAAATATGGGCTGAAGGTAATAATAAGGGATTTATGAATTCTAGATGGTTATTTAAATATTATTCCATATGATGTTGAACATTTAGGATCAGGAATGAAGATAAACTAGGACAATGCCCCCAGGAAGCCCATCAGTTAAGGGAGATATAGAGAAAGAAAAATTAAAAAACAAACAACAACAACAAAAAAAAGGTGTTAGCAGAGAAATAGTGGGGAGGTAGGATAAGGGTGAGGGACGAAAAGGTAAGTTATGATAGAACTTGGAAAGAATCTTTTAAGATTGATGGTAAAGTTTCACTTTGAACATCATTAAACAACCAAATCTGAAATATAAGGGACAAATATAAGGGCTTTGTTTTATTACTGTGGCAAGCGTAAGTGTTTTCAACCAATAAGTAGATTCTGAATTCAGGGTTAAGTGAGATGAGAAGACAGTGGAATTAGAAGTGATGGAGATGATCGACTTGGGTAAGTTAAATTAAATGCTGATGGAAAGAGCTATTCACCACCATATTTCAACCAGTACAATTTAAAGCCATGATAGAAATTGTGTTTTTCAAACACGTTTTTAGTAAGTATCTCTAATGGGGAAAGTGAATGAATATATCCTCACAGAGATACAGTGGTGTGTCTGAAGCTTTTGCAAGATCATTTCAGGTCCTGTAAAAATTCTTGTTTATTGTGGCCATAAGCATCAGAGAAGGCCCTGGCAGGGTTGCTCAGTTGGTTGGAGCATTGTCCCAATATGCCAAGATTATAGATTCAATCCCTGGTAAGAGCACTTATGGGAAGCAGCTGTTGAATAGGAGGAAAAACAAAACAAGACTGGTGGAATGACCAGTCACTATGATGCACACTGACCACCAGGGGGCAGACACTCAATGCAGGAGCTGCCTGCAGGCCCCAAGCCAGCTAAAGCAGATGCCAGGTCACCCCCCCTTCCCCTTCTCCTGCCCCCACCCCAATACTAGGCTGGTTGCCCCACAGATAGGCCCTGGTCACCAACTAGGCCTAGGGACCCACACCTGGCACAAATTTTATGCACTAGGCCTATAGTTTAAAGATAATTAAAAAATCAGGAAAGGCCACCAAGCCACTCATTAGGTGACAACTATAGAATTGCTGTGTATAATGTAAACTGTTTGATAAGGAGAAAGTAGTCTCTGTATTAGCTTGTATCTAGTATTTTGAGGGGGGACAAGAAGAGATAAACCAAAGAACTTACATACTTATATGCATACCCCATAGACACGGGAAATAGAATGGTGAAAACCTGGAGGTGGGTGGGTAAAGGCTGGGAGGAGTGGGTGAAGGAGGACAAAATGTGAGGTACCTAAAGCACTATAAACAACAAAAAATATATTAAAAAATAAATCATAAGGACTGCGAATAGATCAACAAAAATGCCCACTTTTAATAAACAACCGTGACTAGCTGATGACCAATTAATAAAATGTGGAATTACTAGATCTCGGGAAATTTTTAGGAATCTAGAGAAAGTATATTGATCGCAAAGTTGAATCAAATTACAGGCTGACTTGGAATCCATTAAACATGGTTATCTGGTACTCAGCGCTGTGAAAAATGACTCTACATTGTCATTATTCAAAGTTGAGATTACAACTAAAATGTTCATTAAAGTCATTTGGTAAGATAAAGTCATGTTCAGAATCCTTAAGTAAGAAAGCTCTCTCAAAGTAGAAGCCATAGCTTTTTTTTCCCCCCAGATTAAATTATTCAATATGATTTTAGCATGTATTTCATCTGTTGATTCTGCCGGTGTTTGTCAACTACCTGGTAATGGGAAACAAAATAAATTCCACTTTGTCTATCACATCTAAGTGACACCCAGACTCACTCCATAGTATGGGAGGATATTATTTTATTATTTGAATAAATAACCTGTTTTTAAAAAGTCACTTGAAAAGGAAAAGGAGTTAATATTTATGCCTTTTGTTAGTTTCCTTGGCAACCAAAACTTTCAAGGAAAATGGTGACAAGGTAATCAATCTGTTTTTATCAACATATTGTATATTGTAGGGAAAATAATAAGTACATTGACAAGAATTTTCTAGCTGTTGAGCCACTGTAGCAAATGTTTTCTCATTTTATCTTGTGCCACTCTCCAACATCAAACAATTTTTTGTTTGTCAAGTTAACTTGAATTTCACAATTACTCTGGGACTTGCCTCCATTGTCATAGGATTTAATTCCATGCACAAAAGAATGAAAATAAGAGACTTTATATTATTTAAGACAATATTTTTAAAAGCTTTTAAATGTAATACTGTGAGGGAATTTTAACAAAACAGCATATATGAAATGAATATATCAATGTTTCTTATTGGCACAGGAAAAAGCAGGAAGAAGGAGAAGTGCCAGGATGCTGACATGTACCCTCTAGTGGAAACAGAACTGTGTCCTTGCGATGTATTTATATCCCAACCATCTGGAAACTGGTCAGATTGCATTCTTCCTGAAAGCAGAAGGGAGCTTCAGCAAGGACTGCGGGTACAAGGAGGCAGCAAACAATGCGGACAGGGCATGCGCTTTCGAGCAATAGCCTGCTCTGATAAAAATGGAAGACCTGTTGACCCCTCTCACTGCAGTAACTCTGGTAAGAATATGGATGGCATTGACATAGAGACCAGGAGGTTTGTCCAAGGTCTAGAATTAGTAGCTTTGTTCTTTCATAATGGCTTCAATTCTCCTTTGTCAATAGCATAGTGCATCTCATAAAATATGGACATATGAATGCACATATCTCATCATTATTCATGATTGTCTTGAATGTGTTTTGGATCCATTACTGGTCTCACTTTATATTTCACCTTTGGCCACTTATGTGCTGGTGGTGAGCATCGTTGTTCTAGTTAACCAAGAAAGCAAAAGCCCAACACAAATAAATATATTTTGTGGTGTTTATCTTGAAAAATTAATGTAATTGATTAGTAGAGTAGAACTGAAGAACAAAAAAAAATGAGGCAATTTGGAAGAGTTTTGTGAGATGGTAATCATGTGGGCTTTTTTGTTGTTGTTGTTGCTTTTTTATTATTTGAATTTGAGAAGTTGAAAATATGGGTGAATGGAGAAGAGAATGAAAATTAAATACAGTTGTGATAAGAGTTGATAGAAGAGTCTAAGGCAAGATTATGATGGAAATTACTAATTTCCTTACTACTGTTTTTAAGAGACTAAACAAGTTAGGAATTTTATAGAGGGTATGAAAAGAAAGAATTTGTGTTTTTAGTAGGCAGTTGTAGGTTGGAGGGATATGATTGATTCTTGGATTCTGTTATCAAGGTCTTATGTTTTAAATAAGCTTTTTGAATAATACCACAAATGGAAAATTGAATTTAATTATTTCATACAAGTCAGGTAAGTGATTGTTTGCCTTTATTGTAAATGTATTAGCTTGTCTTTAAGATATACCTGTATCGATATATGAATGTAATTTAAAGTTTAATGATTTTTTTTTGAAGATTGGTGCTGCCATTTTTCTGTTTCCCAGGTTAGTTTATAGAATTGTTTTTCAGTGATTTGACTTTCAGAAACATTAAACACATCACAAGAAAATAGTAGACCCATTTTACAAAAGAAGTTCTAGTCTTTTACCAAGTTTGTTACACCATAATATTATTGACTATCTACTTAAAAGGCCTGGTGCACAAATGTACACGAATGGGGTCTGTTGGCCAGGCCAGTGATCTAGGCCAAATAGCCCATCTTGCCCAGTCCTGATTGGTACTATCAGGGCCGGTTGGCCAGCCAGCTAGCTGTCCATCATCAGGAGGTGGGTCAATAAGGGGTGGAGCCAGATGAGGAGAAGGACCTCAGGCAGTTGTCTGGCCAGCAGGCGACACCCCCTGGTGGAAATCCTGGTCAGGGGGAAATTTGCATATTAGCCTTATATAGGATTATATTTTTAATATTTGAGGAATTTTGCTTTTTTTATTAATGTATTGCATGTATACATATCTTCCCTTTGTACCCCACAACCACTCCCATGCATACCCTAACCCCGCAGCATCTTTTGTTCATTGGTTATGTTTATATGCATGCATACAAGTCCTTTGGTTGATCTGTTATCTACCCCACTTCTCCCTAACCTTCCCACTGGAATTTGACAGTCTGTTTGATGCTTTACTGCCTCTGTATCTATCTTTTTGTTCATCAGTTTATAATGTTCTTTATTATCAACAAATGAGTGAGATCATGTGGTATTTTTCTTTCATTGACTGGCTTATTTCACTTAGAATAATGTGTTCCAGTTCCATCCAGGTTTCTGCAAATGATAAGAATCTCTTCTTTTTTATGGCAGCATAGTATTCCACAGCATAGAGTTACCATAGTTTTTTGATCCACTCATCTGCTGATGGGCACCAAAGCTGTTTCCAAATCTTAGCTATTGTAAATTGTGCTGCTATAAACATAGGGGTGCATAAATCCTTTCTGATTGGTGTTTCTAGTTTCTTAGGATATATTCCTAAAAGTGGGATTGCTGGGTTAAATGGGAGTTCCATTTTTAGTTTTTTGAGGAAACTCCATACTGTTCTCCACAGTGGCTGCACCAGTCTGCATTCCCACCAGCAGTGCATGAGGGTTCCATTTCACCACATCCTCGCCAATACTTGTTGCTTATTGATTTGTTGATGATTGCCGTTCTGATAGGTATAAGATCGTATTGCATTGTCCTTTTGATTTGCATCTCTCAGATAGTGACTTTGAGCATGTTTTTATGTGTCTCTTGGCCTTCCTTCTGTTTTCTGTTAAAAAGATTCTATTTAGGCCTGTTGCCCATTTTTTTAAATTGGATCATTTATCTTCTTTTTACTAAGTTGTATAAATCCCTTTAGATGTTGGAGATTAAATCTTTATCAGTGATAACATTTGCAAATATGTTCTCCCATACAGTGGGCTTTCTTGTTGTTTTGTTGATGCAAAAACTTTTGCTATGCAAAAGCTTTTTATTTTGATGTAGTCCCATTTGTTTATTTTCTCTTTAGCTTCCATAGCCCTAGGAGCAGTATCAGTGTAAAAGTTCCTTCGCATTAAGTCTGAGATTGTGCTGCCTATGGATTCCTCTGGTATTTTTAGTTTCTTATGTTTAAGTGCTGTATCAATTTTGAGTTTATTATTGTGTATGGTGTAAGTTGGCAGTCTAGTTTCATTTATTTACATGTATGTGTCCAATTTTCCCAACACCATTTATTGAATAGACTGTTTTGACTTCATTGTATGTTCATGCCTCCTTTATCAAATATTAGTTGAGCATAGTGGTTTGGGTCGATATCTGGATTGTCTATTCTATTCCATTGGTCTATGTGTCTGTTCTTATGTCAGTACCAGGGTATTTTGAAAACAGCTGTTTTGTAATACAGCTTGAAATCTGGTATTGAGATCAAACCTATTTTATTCTTCTTTCTCAGAATTGCTATGGCTATTCAGGGTCTTTTTTTTTATTCCAGATAGATCTTTGGTGAGTTTTTTCTAGATCTGTGAAATATTTCATTGGTATTTTAATGGGGAGTGCACAGAATCTATAGATTGTTTTGGGTAGTATGGACATTTTAGTGATGTTGATCCTACCAATCCATGAGTATGGTATGCTCTTCCATCTGTTTACATCTTCCTCTATCTCTTTTTACAGTGTCCTGTAGGTTTCTGCATATACGTCTTTTACCTCCTTAGTTAGGTTTATTCCTAGGTATCTTAATTTTTTTGTTGCAATCATAAATGGGATTTCTTTTTTAGTTTCTCTTTTCTGTAAGTTCACCATTAGTATATAGAAATGCCATAGGTTTCTTGGAATTAACTTTGTATCCTGCTACATTGCCGAATTAATTTATTAAATCTATTAGTTTTTGGATGGAGTCCTTTGGTATTTTATGTACAGTATCATGTCATATACAAATTAGGACAGCTTTACTGCTTCTTTTCCAATTTGGATGCCTTTTATTTCTTCTTCTTTTCTAATTGCAATTGCTAATACTTCCAGTACTATGCCAAACAGGAGTGGTGAGAGTGGGCATCCCTGTCTTGTTCCTGTTCTTAGGGGAAATGGTTTTAGTTTTTGCCAATTGAGTATGATGTTAGCTATGGGTTTATCATATATGGCTTTTATTATGTTGAGGTATGATCCTTCTATTCCCACCTTGCTAAGAGTTTTTATCAAGAAAGGTGTTGGATTTTGTCAAATGTTTTTTCTGCAACAATTAATATGACTGTGATTTTTATCTCTCAATTTGTTTATGTGATGTATCATGTTTATTGATTTGTGTATATTGTACCATCCTTGCATTCCTGGATTAAATCCTACTTGGTCATGGTGAATGATCTTTCTGATGTACTGCTGGGTCCAATTTGCTAGAATTTTGTTGAGGATTTTGGCATCTATGTTCAGGTATATTGGCCTGTAATTCTCTTTCATTGTGTTGTCTTTATCTGGTTTTGTTAGTAGGGTGATGTTGGCTTCATAGAAGGTGTTTGGAAGTGTTCCTCCTTCTTAAATTTTTTTGGAATAGTTTAAAGAGGATAGGTTTTAATTCTTCCTTGAATTTTTGGTAAAACTCTCCTGTGTAGCCATCTGGTCCCAGGCTTTTGTTTGCTGAAAGCTTTTTGATGACTGCTTCAATTTCTTCCAAAGTTATTGGCCTATTGAGATGTTTAGATTCTTCCTGATTGAGTTTTGGAAAGGTATATTTTTCTAGGAATATGTCCATTTCCTCCAGGTTGTCCAGTTTGTTGGAATAGAGTTGTTCATAGTAATTAACAATCCTTTGTATTTCATAGGGGACTGTTGTTATATCTCCTCTTTCATTTTTGATTTTGTTTATTTGGGTCTTCTCTCTTTGCTTCATGGTCAGCCTGGCTAGATGTCCATAAATCTTGTTTATCCTTTCAAAGAACCAACTCTTGGTTTTGTTGATCTTTTGAGTTGTTTCTTTGGTCTCTGTTTTTTATCTCTTCTCTGATCTTACTATTCCCTTCCTTCTGCTTACACTGGGGTTTTCTTGTTTCTCTCTTTCTAGCTCTTTGAGTTGTAGAGTTAGGTAATTTATTACCATCGTTTCTTGTTTTTTGCAGTAGGCTTGTAGAGGTTTGAACTTCCCTCCTAAAACTGCTTTCACTGTGTTCCATAAATTTTGTATTGTTTTGTTTTCATTGTCATTTGTTGCCATGATGTTTTTTATTTATTTCTTGATCTCTCTGGTTGCCCATTCATTGTTTAATAGCATGCTCTTTAGTCTCCATGTGTTTGATTTATTTGAATTGTTTTTATTGTAGTTGATTAATATTTGAGGAATTTTCATATTGATTTCCATAGCAACTGAACCAATTTACATCCCACGAAATGTGTATAAGGGTTTCCTTTTCTCCACATCTTTGCTAACACATTTTTTTTAATGTTACTCATCTGACAAGTGTGAGGTTATATCTTATAGTTTTTATTTGTATTTCCCTGATAATTAATGATGTTAGGCATCTTTTCATATACATGATTTTCATTCAGATGTTTTCTTTGGAAAAAGTCTATTTAGTTCCTCTACCTATTGTTTAATTTGGGGCTTTTGTTGTTGTGAGTTTTATGCCTTCTTAATATATTTTTGCATATTAACCCCTTTTATAAGATTAGGTTTGAAATTTTTTTCTCTCATTCTGTAGGCTGCCTTTTCATTTTGTTGTTTATTTTGCTATGGAAAAGCTTACAGATTTGATGTAGTATCATTTTTTCTTTTGTTTTGTTTTGTGTTTTTAGTGTCTTTTCCAAAAAAACTCATTACCAAAATCAGTGTCAAGGAGCTTATTCCATCCATTTTCTCCTAGGAGTTTTCTGGAAGGAAGAGTTGGGTTTTAGTCTCTGATACATTTTGAGTTAATTTTGTGAGTTGTGTAAGAGAGTGGTCCAGTTTCATATTCTGCATGTGTATATCCAGATTTCTCAATATATTTATTGAAAAGACTGCCATTTCCCCATAAGATATTCCTGGCTCCCTTGTCCATTGCTAGTTAGCTGAATACATGGGGATTCAATTTTCAGTTCTTTAATCTATTCCATTGGTTTATGTGTCTATTTTATGTTAATACTATATTGTTTATTTACTATTTCTGTTTTGTATAGTTTGAAATCAGGAAGTGTGAGACCTTCTGCTTTGTTCTTAGGATTGCTTTAGCTTTTTGGGTACACTGATTCATGTACCAGTGGGGTCTCGAGGCCTGATCTGTGCCCTCTCGTAATCTGGAACCCCTCAGGAGATGTCAACCTGCCAGTTTCAGCTCAGTCCCCTCAGGCCAGGCTGAGTGACCCACCACTGGTGCATGAATCCATGCATTGGGCCTCTAGTATGCATATAATATATTTGGTTAATCTCTTTCCACTCTCCCCACTCACCCCTTCCCTCTGAGATTCATCAGTCTGCTTCATGTTTCTATGTCTATGCATTGAGCTTCTGTCTTCTGGTGGTCAGTGAATGTCATAAGTAATGGTGGAACAGTAGCTTAGGCTTTTGTATATATAGATAAATGGCTATTAGTTTAAGTACATTTTTTTTAGCTATATTAATTAACCCATGGACAGGGATTACTTTACATTTATTTATGTCTTTTTAAATTTCAACAACTTGTAGTTTTCTTTGTACAATTCTTTCACTTTTTGGTTAAATTTCTTGATGTTTTATTGTTTCTGATGCTATTATGAATGGGATAATTTTTATTTTTTTAGTGGTTCTATTATTAGTGTATAAAATGAAACTGATTTCCATAAATAGATTTGAAGTTGTGCAACTTTTATCTATTTTTTATTAGTTTAAACAGTATTTTCTTTCAACCACTGGGATTTTCTGTATACAAAATCATATCATCCAAAATAGTGATAATTTTATTTCTTCCTTTCCTATTAAGATTTCTTTTATTTATCTTGCCTAATTGCTCTTGGTAAGACTTCCAATATTATCCTATCTAATAAAAGAGCAATATGCAAATTGACCATCGCTCCAACACACAAGATGGCTAATCCCATGTGGTCAAAGATAGCTGCCTCCATGTGGACATAAGATGGCTGCCACAAAATGGCCAGCATGGGAGAGCAGTTGGGAGGAATCAGGCCAGCAGGGGAGGGCAGTAGTGGGCATTCAGGCCAGCAGGAGAGGGACCAGGCCTGCAAGAGAGGGCAGTTGGGAGTGATCAAGCTTGCAGGGGAGGTTAGTTAGGGGTGACTAGGCCAGCAGAGGAGGGAAGTTGGGGTACACTGGGCCTGCAGAAAAGGGCAATTGTGGGGGAACCAGGCCTACAGGGGAAAACAGTTGGGGATGACAAGGCGTGCAGAGGAGGGCAGTTAGGGGCCATCAGGCTGGCAGGAGAGCAGTTAGGCATCAATCAGGCTGGCAGGGGAGTAGGTAGGCACCAGTCAGGCTGGCAGGGGAGTGATTATGGTGTGATCAGGCTGACAGGCAGAAGCAGTTTGGGGCAATCAGGAAGGCAGAAAGGTGAGCGGTTGGGGGCCAGCAGTCTTGGACTTTGAGAGGGATGTCTAACTTCCCCTTTAGGCCCGATCCCTAAACGGGCAGTTGGACATCACTCAAGGGGTCCCAGATTGGAGAGGGTGCAGTTTGGGTTGAGAAACATAATATATCAAACCCTATACAATGCTAGAAAATTAGTTCTGAGGAAAGTTTATAGTGACAACTGAATATATTAATATATTTGAAAACTTTAAAATAATTGAATTTTACTAGTATATCTCAAACAACTGGAAGAAGAAATAATTGAGCTAAAAGTTAGGAGAAGGTTGGAAACAATATAAAGGAAATAAAGATTGGCATAGAAATGAAATAAAAACTGAAAAAAAAGAATAAAAAAAAACCTAAGAAATAGTATTTAAAAAATAAACAAAATTGACAAACATTTACCTAGACTAACTAAGGGGGAAAAAAAAGGGAGAAGACTCAAATAAAATGAGAAATGAAAGAGAAAGCATTGCAACTGATACCACTGGATCATAAAACTAAATTCCAACAAATTAGTATAAAAGATAGGAATAAATTTATAGAAACATATAACATACCAAGACTGAATCTGGAAGAATTAGAAAAACTGAATTGATTCAGTAAAAAACAACAAACAAACAAAAAAACATTCCAACATGGAAAACACTAGGAACAGATGGCTTCTCCGGGAAATTCTACCAAACAATTTAAGAATTAGTGTTGATCCTTCTCCAACATTCTAAAATAATTATAGATAAGGATATATTTTCTTTCCATCTTTACTTGTTTTAATATAACTTTTTCTTTTGATTTCTCACTTGTTCAGAAGTGTGTTTTTGGTTTTCACATATTACAAAGGCAATGGCAGCAGTTTCTCTGAAGGCACTGTGCAGATGTACCTTTCTATAACCCAAATACTGATGTCACTATTTGGCAAGAAGCCTCTTTTGCCTGAGTTGGTATAAAGATGTGTTGCTGACCAGCCCATGTGTGGATGCTGTGGAGAGATACTTTGAAAGAACTGCTTTGTCTAGTAGCTTCTTGTTAGCAATGGCTTCTCTATCTTCAGTAAAGTCTCTCCCATCTGGTTGTGGCTACTCATTTCTTCATCCAATTCCCAGTGCCCACAGAAGTCCAGCGTCTAGCAGAGGGACTGTGACCCAACACCTTATATGATTAGATATACAGTTATAGATAAATCAGGAAATTGTGCAGTTTATTTTCTAGTATTAAATAGAAATTTAATAATAAAGAATTTCTAGTCTTGTCTAGCAATTAAGCTGCTATGAATAGAAAAGTTGATTTTTTATTTTTATTCTTCTAAATTGATCTATTGTTGAAAGTATTACATATATTCCCCTTCTTTTCCCATTGACACGCTGTACTCCACCCTGTATCCCCAGGCCTTCACCACACTATTGTCTGTGTACATGGGATGTGTATATATATATATATATATATATATATATATATATATAGGCCTAAGTGACCAGCCAACTGGCCAAAGGTCAGTCAAATAGCTATGATATGATGTGCACTGATCACCAGGGTGCAAATACTCAGCATAGGAGTTGCTGAACTGTGGTTACTTGGCAGCAGTGGTTCTCTGGTGATGCACCTGGAACAAGAAAGGAGGGAGCCCAATACTGGGGTGCATCAGCTAAGAACCACCCTCTCACAATTCAGGATCCCTTGGGAGGATGTCAGAGAGCTGATTTGGCCCAATCTGCACAGGCCAGGCTGAGGGACCTCATCAGTACATGAATCCATGCACTGGGCCTCTAGTATGCATATAAGTTCTTTGGTTAATTTCTCCTCACCCTCCCATCTACCTCCGCCTTCCCTAAACCTCACTGAAATGACATAAATTTGAGATGTGAAGAGTGAAGAGAAGGCAGGCAATCATGTGAAAAGTATATTCAAGGTAATTTTAGTTAGTAAGCAAACATGTCAAGAAGATGTAGGTCAGGAAAACCATTCTGGTCAAAATAACAAAGGAAGTCCTGTGGTTTGAATGTAGAATGTGAGATGAGAGTCTTATGTGATGTGAGGTTGAAGAAGTTGGCAGAACCTAATAGGACAAGGCAAAGGAATCTGGATTTAATTTAAGTGCAATCATCACATGGGATATGTGGGTTTAAACACTCTTTGGGTAGAATAGCTATGTATCATGAAATAAACTCTGTAGAATATGGGACTCTATTTTGCAGTTGACATACAGTTTGGGATTTGAAGAAATGAAATTGCATTGCTACAAGTGGACAAGTAATGATTTAGAA
The DNA here is from genome assembly GCA_004026805.1 of Lasiurus borealis. NCBI lineage: Eukaryota > Metazoa > Chordata > Mammalia > Chiroptera > Vespertilionidae > Lasiurus > Lasiurus borealis. Next base: position 14,474 of record PVJN01009788.1, on the reverse strand, counting down.
AGAATGGAAAATGCAAAAAAAAAAAAACACAAGTTTCCAAGTGACCCAGTAATAACTGTGTGAATAAATTTTAATTTGTCAAAAAAAAGAATGCAATCTGTTTTATATCTAATTCCAGATAAAATATTATTTCTTTTGATAGTCAATTAATTATCTTACTATTCCAAAAATAACAGCATTTGCAGCTTAATTCTATTGTAGCAATTTTATTAGTTTGTTATCATATACTAGAGGCCTGGTGCATGAAATTCTTACAAAAAGTAGGCCTTCCTACCCCCAGGTGTTGGTAGTAGCTTCTTCTGGCACCTAGGACTCAGGCTTCCCTTCGGTCGATAGACACCCAGGAACTGGTCTTCCCAACTTTGTCTGGAAGGTTGTCTGGAAGTATGTCCAGAAGTGTGTCTGGTCTAATTAGCATATTATGCTTTTATTCTTATAGATGAGGAGATATAGATAGAAGGCAAAGCTAAATAACATAATCTCTGTGATAAACTATAATTTCATTTATTTGCAGTAACTCAAAAATCTGTGAATTTAATCTTAATACATTTAGAAACTTTGTTTTCTGTGCATGTATTAAATTTTAAATTGCTGAATGGTTTCTGTTAACCTATTGTGAGCTGTCCTCATAAGTCCATCACACAGAAGGGAATGAATAATTATATTCCACCCTCTTTTGTAGGAAAAAAAAATAGCCATTTAAAAATTTTTTTTGCCAAATGACCTATTTTCTAAATCATCTACACCTTCCTGGTCCTTGAGACATTGAAAATGTGTTCACATCACCGTTTGAGGAGGGATTAATAGTGCCTACCCTGGGGCAAGGAAATTTAATTTTTACAAGATGAAAAATGTTTCTGTTTTTCATGTTGAGATTTTATTTCTTTTTCTTTTTTTGTTTGATTGTGCATGTTGCTGTAACAAATGCCATGATATTACTGCTTTAGAATTTTTCTCTTTAGCCATGTCTTCTATCTCAGTGGGTCTTTTTAGTTCATACTTCTCTTGATATTCAAGGTAGTGGTTGTCCATCAAGATCCTCACTCAGCCCTTCTTCCTGCCATCCCCTCATCCTATTTCAGTGAGAGGAATCTGCCCAAATAGCAAATCTGATTATTGCTCACATAGGATTTAAACTGTCTGTGTCAACTTATTGTCCAGACCGAGACCCCTAGCATGGACTTGTTGTCCTTTATGACTTTACCCTTTTCAACCCCTGAAGGGTTCATCCTTCTTTCTTTCCATACTGAACTCCAGCTATCTTTGATTTTTATATCTCAGTATATACCACTCACTCTCATGGGACTTTGCCTTCTGTACCTGTACATTCTATTTCTGCTATAACTTTAATTTTTTCTCCTTGAAACCTAATTATGTAGTTGGTGCCTAGTAACTTTTCTGGACTTACATTAGAAATACTACCCCCTCTGGGAAATTATAGGAAGTTTTGCCAGCCAGCCCTTGCCCATCCCTTAGAGCCCATAAGGAGCTGAACATATCTGGTTTATATCCTTTATCAAGATACAGGTACAGTCCTGGTGCTTCGCATATTTTACCTGCCAACTTTATTGCTAGCTTATTCTGCCATAGAGGGGTGTGTGCTCCTAATGGAGGGGCTGTGCCTACCTCATTATTCTATTCTTACAAACACCTAGAAAAGTGTCAGTTCATCATATATACTCCATACTTTATAATATAATAGAGTATAAGTCCATGCTTCTGAATAAAGAATTGTAGTATACAAATGCATATGACTGCTGTAACAAAACCATATACTTATTGGATTAAACACATATTTTTTGTTTTATTTATTATTTATTTATTTTCTTTTTTTAAATTAAATCTTTATTATTCAGATAATAACATTTGTTTCTCTTTTTTCCCCTCCATAGCTCACCTCCACCTGGCTCCCACCACTCCCTCTACCCTTACCTTTCCCCCATTGACTTCATTCATAGGTGTATGATTTTTGTCCAGTCTCTCCCTGCACTTCCCTCACCCTTTCCCCCCTGAGAATTAGCAGTCCGCTCCTTTTCTGTACTCCTTATTCTCTTATATTCACCAGTTTATTCTGTTGATCAAATTTATAATTCACTTAATTTTTAGATTCACTTGATGATAGATATGTATTTGTTGTTCATAATTTTTTATCTTTTACCTTTTTCTTCCTCTTCTTAAAGAGTACCTTTCAGCATTTCATATAATACTGGTTTGGAGTTGATAAACTCCTTTAGCTTTTTCTAATCTGTGAAGCTCCTTATCTGCCCTTCAATTCTGAATGATAGCTTTGCCCGATAGAGTATTCTTGGTTGTAGGTTTTTGCTATTCATTGCATTGAATATTTCATGCCACTACCTTCTGGCCTGCATCGTTTCTGTTGAGAAATCAGCTGACAATTGTATGGGTGCTCCCTTGTAGGTAATGAACTGTTTTTCTTTTGCTGCTTTTAATATTCTCTTTTTGTCTTTTGCTCTTGGCATTTTAATTATGATGTATCTTGGTGTAGCCCTCTTTGGATTCCTTTTATATGGGGTTCTGTGTGCTTCCTGGACTTGTAAGTCTATTTCTTTCACTAGATGTGGGAAGTTTTCAGTCATTATTTCTTCAAATAGGTTTTCAGTATCTTTCTCTCTCTCTTCTTCTGGCACCCCCACAATTCTGATGTTGGCATGCTTGAAGCTGTCCCAGAGGCTCCTTACATTACCTTCACATTTTTGGATTCTTTTCTCTTCTTGCTTTTCCAGTTGAGTGTTTTCTGTTTCTTTATATTGCAAATTTTTGACTTGATTCTTGCCTTCCTCTAGTGTGCTGTTAGGTCTCTGTATAATATTTTTTATTTCAGTCAGTGTATGTTTAATTTCTAGTTGGTCCTTTTCATTTATAGTTCATTCTTTTTCGTCTCTAGTTGGTCCTTTTTCATCTCTAGTTGGTTCTTTTTCATCTTCTCTTGAGTCTCACTAAATTTATCCATCTTTTCTAGGATATTTTTGAAAAACCTTATAAGCATGGTTTTGAACTCTGTATCCAGTCATTTGTTTTCCTCCATTTCTTTTGTTTGTGATCTCTTCCTTTGTCTCTGTATTTTCATTATGCCGGGAAAACTTCTGTGTTGGATTCAGCCTTATGATACAAGACTTGCAAAACTGCAAAAGCCTCTCTTTTGAGCTTGGGATGGGTGGAGTCTCAGGGCTTAATGGACTGCCTTGCCTTCTAATGGGCCTCACCCTCCATGGTCCCTGGGTTTCAGGTGACTCTGGGTAATGGCTGGAATGGTCCCTGTGTGCGCTCTCACAGTGCCTCTTGACAGCTGCCTTTCCGTCTTCCCAGCTCTCCAGGACCATATGAGACTGGGTCCCCAGTGTTTTGCCCGAAACTAGTGTTTAGTGGAGTTACAAGTGGTACAGTTGGGAGGCTCTAACTCCTGCCCACTCTTGAAAGCCAGCAGCACAATCAGCAGTTGGTCTTCTGCACACAGTGCTGTGCGCGCCACCAGACTTCTGCCCTTTCATGATTTCCCTAAATTTCTGTGCATTTCTCCCTTTTCACAGTCCAAACTCCCCCCATATGTATCTCGCCTGGATCTGGGTTTCAGTGCCGTAGAATAAGGAATTCAATGCAGTTAGGAGTCTTTGTCTCCCTCCTGCCAGAGAAAGCCAGCCAGGTATTCCAGCACCAGCTCTCTCTACGCAGGCGTCTCTGTACCTCAGCTTTTTGCAGCTCCTCTGGGTCTCTGTGCGCCCCTCTCTTTCCTTCTAGTTTTATAATTTCCACTCAGCCAGCTTTCCTGTGGTTCTGGATGCTGTCCGTTCTGTCTTTTAGTTGTAGTTTTGAAATTGTGCCAAAACACATTTTTTTTCTATCACTGTTCTAGAGGTCAGAAATCAAATACAGTTTCACTGGATCATAATCAAGGTGCAGTCAGGGCCATGCTACTTTAAAAGTATTTAGGGGGAATCTTTTTTTTTGTTAATTTCTGTTTTTTTCCACGTTCTAGTGCAAGACTCCTTGGCTCAGGACCTCTTCCTGGGGTATAGCATCTTGCTTCAGTGTTTCATATCTTTCTCTATTTGTATCTCCTCTGCCTTCTGCTTACAAAGACACTTAGAGTTACCCAGCCTATGCTGATACTTCAGAATGATCTTCTCAACTCAATATTCTTAATAATCCCAACTGCAAAGCCTCTTTTGAAATAAATGGTAACATTTACAGGTTACAGAGATTAGAACCTAACTATCTTTGGGCATTATTATTCAGCCTATCACAATATGTTAATTTTGTTAATTTTTTTTTTTCTGCTAAACTTCAAAGATGTGCAAATGAAAAAGAGTGGAAAATTTCTCTCAAGTGTTAGAAGCATTCACATAGTGTTATTTTATTTTTTTTATGTGTGGTGTCTACATAAAGGATATTTATATGAATGATATCATAATTGTGAAGACTATTAGGCAAAAATTATTGGGTAAAATGTAATAAAGGAAGCAAAAACTATCTTTAGTTATTTCCTTGAACAATCATATATTAAACCATTATTGTTTGTTTTTGCAGGGTATGTGGTATCCCCTTGTCTCAGGTTATATATTAGCTTTATCTTGTTTATTTCTTATATTCTATTTTCTAATTTTGACCTATTGAATGGTCCCTAGAGACAAAGGCTTACTAATAAGATTGATCTCACTTAAAAAGAGGCTTCTGCTATTGACAGTGTTTAAGGCCTTCAGACTAAGAACTTACCCAATGTAGGAATACATTGGGAATATTGATTCATTAGTTTGTATTCATATTTGCTTTTAACAAATCTTTATGTAGTCAGCTTAATAGCTATTTAACAATATAAAAAGGTAAATAAATACTACTTATTGGAAATATTCAGTATCATATAGTGCTAGCTTAGGTACTTCCAAATTTGGGATTATCTTTTTTCTCTGAGTCAGACCATATTTTAGTTTTGTTTTTTTTTTAATTACAGTGAGACAAAATTTCAGGGCCTCAAATGGTCAAAGAGTTTCATATACCTATCTTTCTAATCCAGAAAAATGTCCGGATATAGTATCAAGGTTTCTCTGTTAGTGATTGGAGATGAACAATGAGAAGGCATAGCTATAGCCATATAACCTTATATCTATGTAGTAGGTTGAAGTACCTTCCTGAAAAAGGCAGTATGTGTTGTAAAACTTCTCAGGGGAGACATTAAGGGCCCATGATTAAATTCATATACAGCTTTTCTTTTAAACTAATTGAAATAAAAATCATCATGTCTTATCTTAAATTAGAAAGTAAACAACTTCTAAACAAATGCTTTTTAATTAAGAAATTGATTTTCTTTTTTTAAAAAATACAAACAAGTAGATATTTTATAATGAAATGCAAAATAACTCTTTGTGTGCATTTTTTTAAAAGTACATTTAATTCCCTAAGATCAGGAATAAAACAAGGATGTCTGCTGTTTATTTCTATTCAGCACTCTAAAACAAATTCTACATAAGACAATAAGATAAGAAATAAAAAGTATCTAGATTAAAAAGGAAGAAGTAAAGCTATATCTTTTAGCAGATAGCATGATCATGTAAATAGGAAATTTTAAAGAATTTCTGTATAAAACTACTAGAGCTAATAAATTTATCAGTTTTACAAGATACAGTATCAGTATACCATCAATTATATTTTAAAGCTGGAAAAAATATCAATATAACAAAGGAGTGAACGATCTGAAAATAAAGTTAAAACAATTTCATTGATAATGTAAAAAGTACAAAATACTTAAGAAGCAAAACAATATATGCTCTAAAAAATTTAAAACACTTGAAAAAATTAAAGAAGACCCAAATGAATGGAAAGATGTACTATGTTTATGGACCAGAAAACTTAATAATGTTAATGTCAATACTCTTCAAATATATAGATTCAACCCAACCCCTATTAAAAAATCTCAGCGTACTTTAATAGAAATTCACAGAGTAATCCTAAAATTTACATGGACATGCAAGGCACCAAAGATAATAAATAATCTTGGATGTAATGAAAAAACTTGGAGGGCTCACACTTTTCAATTTTAAAACTTACTACACAAAGCTACAATTATCAAGACACTAGAGTATTGACATATGGATAGATGCATAGATAAATGAAACAGACTTAGAAATCCAGTTATGCTCAATTTATTTTAAAAAAGTGTGCCAAGACTCTTCGATGGGGAGATAGTTTCTTCAACAAATTGGATTGGAACAACTAAATATCCACACACAAATGAACCTTGACCCCTTGCTTACAGTATATACAAAATTTAACATGAACTGGATGATAAACCTAAATGTAATAGCTAAAACTGTAAAATTCTTAAAAGAAAAAAGTTATAAATGTTTGTGACTTTGGCTACGTAAAGTCATTTTATATACAACTAGAAGACTGATGCACAAAGATTCATGCAAAAATGGGCCTTCCTTTTCCTGGCTGATGGCATTTCCTTTCCACTCTGGCCCTGGAGCCACCTCTTTCTGCTCTGGTGCCACCTTCCCACACTACTCAGAGGCCCTGAGTGGCTGAGGTGGTGTGGAATACCTGCATCCCTCCCTGCCCCCAGCTGCTTGGTGCCTACATATGCAAATTACTTCACCATCTTTGTTAGGTTAATTTGCATATTCACTCCAGATTGGCTGATGGGCGTCATGAAGATATGATCAATTTGTATATTTCTCCTTCCTTAGTGTAGATACTAAAAGTACACTTCATCAAAATTAAAACTTAAGCCAAAACCGTTTTGGCTCAGTGGATAAAGTGTCGGCCTGTGGACTGGAAGGTCCTGGGTTCAATTACGGTCAAGGGCATGTACCTTGGTTATGAGCACATCTCAATTGGGGGTTGTGCAGGAGGTGGCTGATTGATGTTTCTCTCTCCTCAATGTTTCTGACTCTCTATCTCTCTCCCTTCCTCTCTGTAAAAATCAATAAAATATATTAAAAAAAAATTATTGTAGCTATTGTAAATTGTGTTGCTATGAACATAGGGGTGCATAAATCCTTTTTGTTAGTGTTTGTGATTTCTTAGGATAAATTCCTAAGAGTGGGATTACAGGGTCAAATGGGAGATCCATTTTTAGTTTTTTGAGGAAACTCCATACTCTTTTCCACAGTGACTGCACCAGTCTGCATTCCCACCAACAGTGCACAAGGGTTGCTTTTTCTCCGCATCCTCGCCAACACTTGTCCTTTGTTGATTTGTTGATGATTGCCATTCTGACCAGTGTAAAATGGTATCACATTGTCGTTTTGATTTGCATCATTGTGGATAATAAAGAACATTATAAACTGATGAACAAAAGGATAGATACAGAGCCAGTAAAGCTTCAAACAGACTGTGAAATTACAGCAGGAAGATTAAAGTTAGGTGAGGTAGATAAGAGATCAATCAAAGGACTTGTATGCATGCATATAAGCATAACCAATGAACATAGACACTGGGGGGTTTGGTTATGCCTGGGAGGGAGGGGGGGCAACGGGGAGATATGTAAAAAATTAATAAAAGAAAAAAATTTAAAAAAATAAAAAATTTAAAACTTAACACATTGCAAAGAACATGATCAAAAATGTACAGAGACAACTTACAAAAGAGAAAATAGTTTTAGGTGAGGTGTGTGTGTGTGTGTGTAATAAGATACTTATATCAATATATAAAGAAGTTTTATAAGTTAACAATAAAAAGACAAACTTGTTGAAACATGATCACAGGATTTAAGTATATCTGTCTCCAAAAAAGATATACAAATGGCTAATAAGCATATGAAAAGATGCTCAATATCATAAGTTATTAGGAAAATTCAAATCAAACCGTAATGTGGCATATCTTCACACACACTGGAATAGCTACAATAAAAAAGACTAAAAATGTTGATGAGGACATGAAGAAATTGGAATCATATACATGTATGGTGGACATGTGAAATATTATAGTTGCTTTGGAGAACTGGCAGTTCCTTCAAAAGATAAACATTTAGTTACTGTATGACCCAACAGAAATTAGATATATACCCAAGAGAAATAACAAACACATTCACATAAAACATACACAAATATTTCTCAGCATTAGTCATGGGAGCTGAAAAGTGGGAACCCCTCATATTTTTATCATAAATGGATAAAATACAGCATATCAAGAGTGACTTATTGATACCTACTACAACATAATTGAATCCTAACGTCAATACAATAAGTGAAAGAAGTCAGTCCCAAATGACCATATACTATATAATACTGTTTATATAAAGTGTCTGAAACAGTCAACATTATAGAGATAGAAAGTAGATCATTGTTTGGGGCTGAGAAGGGGAGAGGAGTGCAGGGAGAGATTGATTCTGTATCAGTCAGCTCAGGATGCCATGCAAAATATCTGAGTGGGTGGCTTAAAAAATACATGTATTTCTCACAGTTCTAAAGTTTTAGAAGTCTGATATTAGGATGCTATCATCGTTTGGTCCTGAGGAGAGCTCTTTTCCCTTTTTACCTTGCGGATGGCCACATTCTTACAGTACCCTCACTTATATTGCAGAGAGTGAGCAAGCTCTCAGGTGGCTGTTCTTATAAAGGGCATTGATCTCAGCATGAGGTCCCCATCTCCCTATCTCATCTAAACCTAATCACATCTCAAAGATAGCAAACACCGTCACATTGGGGTTAAGGTTTCAACATTTGAATTTGTGAAGGACATAGACTACTTATAGATATGTGATTTCTGTGGGCAGTGATGTAAATGTTCTAAAATCGGTTGTTCTGCTCTTAAATACACTAAAAATGTGTTGAATTGTGCACTTTATATGTATGTGAATTATATCTCAAAAGTTTAAAAATTAAAAATCTGAGATCTAATAAAGTGATTGAATAATTTAAAAGAATTAGTGCAAAATAGGTTAACATTTCTATGTATGTTTATACAGGCATGCATGTGTTTTCTTGCATATGTGTGTATATATACACACATTCACAGACACATCTAAAATATTGACAGAGTGGCAATCATCAACAAATCAACAAACGACAAGTGTTGGCGAGGATGCGGAGAAAAAGGAACCCTTGTGCACTGTTGGTGGGAATGCAAACTGGTGCAGCCACTGTGGAGAACAGTATGGAGTTTCCTCAAAAAACTAAAAATGGATCTCCCATTTGACCTTGTAATCCCACTCACTCTTAGGAATTTATCCTAAGAAATCACAAATACCAATCAGAAAGGATTTATGCACCACTGTGTTCATAGCAGCACAATTTACAATAGCTACAATTTGGAAACAGCCTAGGTGCCCGTCAGCAGATGAGTGGATCAGAAAACTGTGGTACATCTACACAATGGAATTCTATACTGCCATTAAAAAGAAGGAATTCTTACCATTTGCAGCAACCTGGATGGAACTGGAGAGCCTTATGCTTAGTGAAATAAGTCAGTCAATGAGGGAGAAGCATCACATGATCTCACTCATTTGTGGATAATAAAGAACATTATAAACTGATGAACAAAAGGATAGATACAGAGCCAGTAAAGCTTCAAGCAGACTGTAAAATTACAGCAGGAAGATTAAAGTTAGGTGAGGTAGATAAGAGATCAATCTATGGACTTGTATGCATGCATATAAGCATAAGCAATGAACATAGACACTGGGAGGGTTGGGGTATGCCTGGGAGGGAGGGGGGGCAATGGAGACATATGTATAAAAAATTAATTTAAAAAATTGACACTAGAGATTGTGATTTACTTGGAGGATTTTTTTTTTGAGATTGTCTTATGTTAGGAATAGTCTTGTAAATATGTAAACTTAATTAAATGTGTAACTTACCAGAAGATAAATATAAAGTACAGTGGTACCTCAAGATACAAGTTTAATTCGTTCCGTAACCTTGAGGCATGTGAAACTATGAGACACTAAACTGGTGGGTCCTGTGCAGCCAGCCGATCCTCTTGATTACTCGTATCTCAACTATTGCTCGAATTTCAAAGCAAAAATCGCTTGCTGGACGGCTCGTATCTCAAAAATCTCTTATGTTAGGACACTCGTATCTTGAGGTACCACTGTATTTTGGGAATACAGTGATGAACTAATTCAGGGATGGTCTCAGCACGAATGTCTCAGAAGAGAGTATTTTGATCTGAATCTTGAAGAAGGAAAAGGTGCATGGTCTCTTGGTAAATATAACCAGGTATAGGTAGGTGATAGAAGACAAGATTAGAAATTTCAGTTGGAGCGAACTCATGTAGGAATTCATATGCTAAATGAATTGAGTACCCAAGGGATATTTTTAAAACTCAAGTAATGTTTGAACTTTTTTTTAAGGAATTCCTATCTAACAGATCTCTAATCATAACTAAAATTATTTTCATGATAAAATTACATATATAGTAATCAACACAGAATGGAACATAATTTTATATTTATAGGACATACATTATATACTAAAAGAGGCAAAATTTTTAATGTCAAATTTTGAAATTGGCTCTTCTCTAAAAATATCTGTGGATGCTTGGAAGCCAATGAGTTATACCTGTGTAACTCAGCTTCTGGACAGTAGTTCTAAAACTTTTCTCTCTGGTGACATGTTTAACTAATAATGTTTCCCAGATCAAACTCGGTAGAAGTGAATAATCTCCAAGGGCTACCCATAGGTAAAATTGCCTGAGGACAGGTGAAACCCAGGAACTCACATCCCAACTCTACCTGTATCTTTCCCACTGATGCTTCAAATCCCCAGCTCTCAGCATACTGCTGCTTTAGAAAGTAGGGTTGTTAACCAAGGCTGTTGTAATAGGATTCAATGTTTATTTTAGAAAGATAATCCTGCTTTCAGGAATGAGGTGGTATTAGAGAGAAGGAAAATTAAAAGTAGAGAAACCAACCAGGACTGAGTTGCAGTGAGAATGAAAAAAGACAGGGACCCTGGGGATAGAGGTGGAATAAACATTACATAGTCAGGACTGGCAACACTGATTAGTGGAGGACAGACAAGGTGGAGTCAGGAATCACTGAAGCTGGGCCAGTCATGGCTGGTAACACTGACAAGGTAAGGGACAGCTTAAGAGTGGAATGAGCAGAATAATCATTAGAGATATAAAAAAAACAGGCCTACAATTGGAAATATTTGATTAAAGTCAGAAAAAAAGTTTTTATAACTAGAGATTTGGAATATAGGTTTTGGAATAGCTTCTAGATGGTAAGGTAGGTGGTGTGAATACTGTTGACAATTGGAAACTATGATTTCCAAACACCAAGAAATATTTGTATTTGAGATGGTGGTAGGAGCATCATCCACTGTGTGCTTACAACCTCCTCAATGATTAGGAGCTCATTGCTAAAAGTCAGTTGGACAGCTCTAAACCTGGAATGATCTTTAAGTCTAAATGTAGCTTTCTTCATTCATTGGTGCCAAATTAACTTTATCCATTTTTTAACTTAAAAATAAAAGGCCAAAGTAAGAGGCAATAATCATATATTTGAGATTCCTCACCCCCCCCCCCCAAAAAAAAAGAAAGCTATCCAAGAAGCACTGATTCAGACAAATAGTGTTTTGATTAGAAGACAAATACAAGGGGTATTTCTAGATAAGCTAACAGAGTGACACTAATTCTAAACAGTTTTTAATTTATAGTTTGCTTGTTGTCAGTCCTGTCTTCATAATATCTGTTTTCTTGTTATCCTTGCAATAATTTAATGAGGTTGCTTTTGACATAGTTCAAAGGTCAATTTGCTTTTTTTTTTAAAAAAAACGTTTTAGATATAAGATGTTTATAGATAAGATGTGCAAGGCTGTTCCTCTGGCATGGCAGCTCTGGCTCCAGATAAAGTGGCTTCATATATATGTACAAATTAAAAACAAATCTAAAATATTGTTTGCATAAGAGAATTTAAAAACTCTGAAGTTGTATAAATATTTCATTTTCTAGGCTAAATATATAGAGTATTTTGTAGTCAGACTCATATGCAGTTTATAGCTCCTTCCTTAGTGTGCTCTTCTTTCTCCACTATGTTTCCATTTGGCAGAAAGCACTTAAATGGTAGCAAAAGGAACATGATGTCCCAATGTCACTTTCAGCCACACATTTCATTTCTCATATGTTGCAGTCACTCTGCACTTCCTCCCGCTATTCCCCATGAACCTTCTGTTCTTGCATGACTCCATTCCTTTGCCTGTGTTCTCTCAGGTGGATGTCTTTTTCTCTTCTCATCTTTTAAGCCCTAAAACAAAGCAGGTTCTTCAATTATTCAAACTTCTCCATCAGACCAATTGTACCTTCTCACAGAAATGGAGCCAGACTTTTACGTAGAGCATAGTTTTTATTAGACCGCATCTCTTTGTAGAGTTTCCTCCCTTTTCAAAATATTAGCATCAGTGTTTAACTAATTTATTCATCAACTCTGGGCATATTATTTTTTAATAATTTTTTATTAATGTGTTAGATGTATTCATATCTTCCCATTGCCCCACCCAGTCATACCCTAACCCCCCAGTGTCTTGTGTCCATTGGTTATGTTTATATGCATGTATACAAGTCCTTTGGTTGATCTCTTATCTACCCCACCTCTTCTTAACCTTCCTGTTGTAATTTGACTGTTTGATGCTTTACTGTCTCTATATCTATCCTTTTGTTCATCAGTTTATAATGTTCTTTATTATCCTCAAATGAATGAGATCATGTGGTGTTTCTTTAATTGACTGGCTTATTTCACTTAGCATAAGACTCTCCAGTCCCATCCAGATTGCTGCAAATGATAAGAATTCCTTCTTTTTTATGACAGTATAGAATTCCACCGTGTAGAGTTACCATAGTTTTTTATTTTTATTTTTTTATTTTCTATTTTTATTTTTTAGCCCCTGAACTTAAGGGAGTGTATCACCATCCTGGTGACTTTTAAGATTTTTACTTTGTCATTGGTGTTTGCCAATTTAATTATAATGTGCCTCAGTGTTGGTTTTGGGGGGTTCATTTTGCTTGGGACTCTGTGAGCTTCTTGGATTTGTGTGGGGTTTTTCTTTCCTATATTGGGGACATTTTCTGTCATTATTTCTTCAAACAGGTTTTCTATTCCTTGCTCAGTTTCCACTCTTTCTGGAACCCTAATTATGCAGATGTCCTTTGTTTCGTGTTATCCCAAAGTTCCCTTAAGCTCTCCTCTTGCTTTTTAAATTTTTTTAGAAGCTGCTGTACTTGGGTATTTTTTCTACCTTGTCTTCTAGCTCACTGATGAGGCCCTCTGCTTCTTCTAGTCTACTTTCGATGCTTTCTATTGAGTTCTTTACAGCAGCAATGTCATTTTTTCATTTCTTCCTGATTATTCTTCATTTCCCCTTGGTTCTTCTTCATTTCCTCTTGGCTCTTACTCATATTGTCAATTTTGTCTTCCATTCTTTTTAGCCACCTTATGACCATTTATTTCTCTGAACTCTTTCTCTGGCAGGTTTATTTCTGCTTCTATTTCGTTTACTTCCTTTTCTGGTGATAGCCTGTTTTTCTTTCATATGTGTACTGTTTCTTAGTCTGCCAATGGTCTTTCTTCTCCGGGTGTCTGGTTATGTAGTTCTCTCTCATTATCCCAGGTGAAATCTGACCTTTCCATGTGGCGTGTGGAGCTCCTCTAAATTCGAGTTTTTGCACCGATTGGAGAGCGGTGTTCTGGGTCCTCCAGCTGTTCAGTGAGTGCTGCAGTTAGCTTTTCAGGCTGCTTAAACATCCACTTTTCCCTGCAAGATAGCACGCTCTCTGTGTTCGCACTGGTGGCTCTGGGAGAGAAAAACTCTGTGGCAGTGGGCTGTCTGGTCAGGGGAGCCTCGTCCAGCAGTCCCCCACATTCTCCTGGAGGATAACTGTTCCTTAATTTGCCAACACTCCCAGTGCAACCCTCAGCTGTTCTTTCTGCCTGCTCAGCAACAAGGCTCCAGACACATCTATCTATTCCGCCAACATTTTTTTTCCTACCCAATTCTGGGCATATTATTAAACATCTATGTGACAAGCACTATGGCATACCTTGGTCATATAGTGAGAGCCAAAACAAATGTGATCCTGGCCTTCATGGAGTGTGAAATTAGCAGTATGGAACTTGACAGAGTTATTTAATAAATATATACAGAGAATATTTAATATACCATTTTCCTAAGTGCTATGATAAAAAAGATTAGGTACTGTGAAGAATAGCAAGGTGTGATTACTCCAATTGGGGAGTCAGAGGAAGCTACTCTAGGGATCTAAAAAATGAAGGCTGGTGAGGTGTACAATTGATAAGAGACACACTTTCAGCCAGAGTAGACTTAAGTAAGATCTCTTGAATGAATATGAGTACAATATTCTCAGAATTCTATTCACCTACTTTCTTTGGGCCATGTAGGTTTTGTTTTATAAAACATCTCAAATACTTCTTGGTATTTGAGAATTACTTTAACCAAAATGCATAATTCATTTTGTATAGTAAACGTTAGTAGATTTTTCGGTTTGCAGTAAAAAAAAAA
>PVJN01009787.1:0-59603 GCA_004026805.1 Lasiurus borealis | reverse complement strand
GGGAGGGAGGGAGGAAGGGAGGAAGGAAGGAAGGAAGGAAGGAAGGAAGGAAGGAAGGAAGGAAGGAAGGAAGGAAGGAAGGAAGCAGAGATGGTATATGGTGAAAGTCCACCACCTGTTTCATAGATGCCCATCTTTCTGCAGAAATGGCAGAGCTCGCCAGGGTCTCTTTGATAAAGGCAATGATCTCATTCTCCAAGGCTCCACCCTCATGACTCACCTTCCCAAACCCCGACCTCCAAACTCTATCACACTGGGCATGTTAGAATATAGCATAGGAGCATTGGAGGGACGCACACTCAGCCTATAGCCAGGACATAAAATCCCCTTTTACTTTTAGTACCATTAGTGCTTCTAACCAAACTTCACTGAACTCTTGCCTACTTCAGTATTATTATTGCATTTCATTTAAAAATGCATCCTATTGCTGAAACCGGTTTGGCTCAGTGGATAGAGCATCGGTCTGCGGATTAAAAGGTCCAGGTTTGATTCCAGTCAAAGGCCTGTACCTTGGTTGTGGGCACATCCCCAGTAGGGAGCGTACAGGAGGCAGCTGATCTATGTCTCTCTCTCATCAATGTTTCCAACTCTCTATCCCTCTCCCTTCCTCTCTGTAAAAAAATCAATAAAATATATTAAATAAATAAATAAATATGCATCATATTCTGTGCTCTGTTTTGCTCCTCACTTAACTTGCAGACAGTAATATGCTTTCTATGTGACTTTAAGGACAGGTTTCCCTAAAGTTCAGAAAACATCCTACACTTCACAGTATGGAGTGAGAAAACCGGAGTTTAACTAAAATCACTAGGGTTGAGTGACCTTAAGGAGGTCTCTCTTCGCTGACCCCTGTTTTCTTCATCTGAAGACTGAAGGTAGCAATAATGACCTGACTGTTTTTTGCTGAAAATAAATAAAATACTGTATGTGGTTCTCTAACCCGGTTCCCAAACCAGGGAGCATAGGAGAGGCATGGGTGTTTGCATAAGAATATCTTAGGCTACTTAACGTGGGCCCGAGTGTCCTCTTGAGTGACAGTCTTGGAGATGCAATACTCACAATTTTGTGAATTGAAGTCTGTAGCCAGCTTTGCTATAGACTATCTGCACTTCCCTTTAGCTGCCAAATCATTTATTCCAGGGCTGATTTGCATGTTGAGGTCTTAATCAAGGCATTCTTAATGTATGTCAAGATATGGATTATCGCCAAAACTGGTTTGGCTCGGTGGATAGAGCATCGGCCTGTGGACTGAAGGGTCCCAGGTTCGATTTCAGACAAGGGAATATACCTTGGTGGCAGGCACATCCCCAGTTGGGGGTGTGTAGGAGGCGGCTGATCAATGTCTCTCTCATCGATGTTTCTGATTCTCTATCCCTCTTCCTTGTTCTCTGTAAAAATCTATCTCCCTCTTCCTCTCTGAAATCAATAAAAATACATTTAAATAAAATAGAAAAGATATGGATTATCTAATCATTGCCTTGTTGCACAAAATATGAAGCTCTACCCCTGGATGGATGAGAGGAATTGGTTTTCATTCCCTGTGTGGCTGGGTATGCCTTAGCACTGGAGCTTAAACAGGCTGAAATCAGCACTGGAATGGAGTAGACAAAAGCCTGGATTATTCATGTTGAAAGGTCTACCTGACAGAGATGCTTTGAACGGGAGACGGGAGATAGACCATCTGAATCATATGGCCTTCCTAATATATACAATGTAGTTTCCAAAAGTATAAAGTGATATTATCATGAGTTTGCAGATGGGGAAACTATGTTTTAGAGAAGAGTTTTATTTACATATAGGATGGATTTTTCAATTCTAACTAGTTCTCTCTCCAGTACCACATCAGCCCCGTGTTGAGTAATAGGGTGGTATTCCAGAAACAGAGTTTTTTCCCCTAATCTGTACTTTACATCCCTGTCACTGTTTGTTTGTTTGTTTGTTTTTTATATATATTGAGAGGTCAAGTTTAAGGAGAAAATGAAAACAAAATACATTAACATTCCCCACAGGAAATATTCAAAGCACATTAACAGCATTAGCATTTCCGAGAAGAGTAATGAACTGGTGGCTGGGTACCATAATAAAATATACAATGTTGCATTGGGTTGTAGTAGATTAAAGAAATTATACTTTGAAATAATCATTTCTTGTAATAAATAGAAGACATGGTTTGCAATACATTTATTCCAATCCTCACCAAATAGCAGAATTCTGTATATAGTAAATAAAAATGATTTATCAATTGGTATTATAAATATTAGTTCTCGCAATAATTTAAGTAATAGGCCACATCCTCCATGACTTTAGGTAAAGGGTAAGCCATAATATGAATAGGTGATTTTAACCCAGCATCTAAGCTCATCAAATTGGGTTGGAATTTGAGCAGGATGATGAGAAAGCACAAGCAACCATAATGAGTAATAGTATTTCACAGACTAAGTTTTACTGTTGATTTGGTTCAAAGGGAAACAGGGTATCTGAGTTTACAAATTTGTGGGAATGGTACAGAGCATGAATAAAGAACCTGAAATTTATCATAAGACATTTGACACTTACTCCAGCAATTTACTTAATTCTGAACCTAGATGTCTTTATCTGTAAATGAGGATAATGACATCTAGGTTAGGAAAATGACTGTTCAGATCATATCAAGCCATGTAAATAAAGTCCATGGCACAACATTTTACACTAAGGTAAAAATAATTGGTGTGTTTCAAATTCCTTCTTGAAAATTCAAGATAAGCCTTTTCCTCAAATAAAAAATAATCATCATTTTTGTACATGCCTGTCTACTAACTAAGTACATTAAAAATAAATCCTTGTAATTTCCTTTTACTATTTTAAACTTATCCCTTTTTGGGCTAAATTTGTAGGATTTCCTTGTTAATAAAATGAGCTTACTTATTTTAAGGCCTTATTCTAATTGATTAAATTATTATTTATATAGCTTCTTGAGTCTCTTTCCCTTGGTTGTAATTTTTCATTATACTTACAGTATGCGTCCTAATTACTGTATTTGTTTCACATTGTACACACCACTCTTATTAAATGTACCCTACATAACTATGGAATCCTAGGTCAATCAGGAAAAGTGTAAAAAATGTATAATCATGGAATATTCGTAGGTAATGGCATAAATAATTGATTACCAGAATTACTAAATCATGAAATACACTTGAGAATAAATATTTACAAGATATGTTACCTGACAATAGAATTTGGAGCTTACATCAGTTCAGAAAAACATGTTCAAAAATAGCCTAGAAGCATGGAAGGAATTTACAAATATTTTACAAAATCCAGAGAGCTTAATAGATTAGATCTACTCCATATATGTATAAGCTTTTATTTGCTTATCACTCATCTCTCCTCATTAGAAAGTTTCAGAAGGGGAGGAAATCTCACTTATTCACTGATATGCATCACAAGAACTTAATGTAGCCCCTATACTTAGTATTTAATAAGTGTTAGCTGAATAAATGAATAACTTTACATTATCTTGGCAATGAAAAATCAAATTTTATTAAAGTGAGTTATAACAAACATGTCTCCTAGAAAAAATAATATAACTCTGGCCTTCTAATCCTTCACTCATCTTATTTATAAGGATTTTTAAAATATGTATTTTTATTGATTTCAAAGAGAAAGGGAGAGGGAGAGGGTAATAGAAACATCAATGATGAGAGAGAATCACTGATTGGCTGCCTCCTGAATGCCCCCTCACTGGGGATGTTCCCTTGTGGCCTTGACTGGAATGCAACCCGGGACCTTTCATTTCACAGGCCAGAGCTCTATCCACTGAGCTAAAGCAGCTAGGATGTGATTTTTTTTTAAGTATAAAGTAGCACCAATTACAATTTGAATGGACATGGAGAACATTTATAATAACAAAAACATAATATGCTAATTAGACCAAACATCCTTCCAGACAACTTTCCAAACAAACCCAGGGCTGGGAGAGAAGCCAGGGTCCCTGGTGCCTGCTGGTGGCCAGAGGGAAACCTAGGTCCCAGGTGCCAGAGGGAAGCCAGTGCCAGCAGCTGGGGGAAGGAAGGCCTACTCTTGCATGAATTTTGTGCACTGGGCCTCTAGTCTAATATAAGTATAGACATTTAAGCAGAGTAATTTTTTTGCATAAGCTGGTTAGGCATGTCTTTAGGGTTTTACAGTGTTGCTCTTTCTCAAAGTATCTTCTTTTATCATGATAATCAAGGGAACTGAGGATTGAAGACCTCTTGTCACAGAAAAAATACAAATGAGGGCTTCTCTTTTTATTTATTTTTTTTTAACTTTTTTATATTTTATTTATTCATTTTTTTTTACAGAGAAGAAGGGAGAGAGATAGAGAGTCAGAAACATCAGAGAAACATTGATCAGCTGCCTCCTGCACACTTCTTACTGGGGATGTGCCCACAACCAGAATTGAACCTGGGACCTTTCAATCTGCAGGTCGACACTCTATCCACTGAGCCAGTGGTTCTCAACCTTCCTAATGCCACGTCCCTTTAATGCAGTTCTTTATGTTGTGATGACCCCCAACCATAAAATTATTTGCAAAATTATTGGTTGGGGGTCACCACCACATGAGGAACTGCATTAAAGGGACGTGGCATTAGGAAGGTTGAGAACCACTGCGACTGAGCCAAACCTGTTAGGGTGAGAGCTTCTTTTTTTGCTATGTCTTTTCAAGCCAGATCATAGGCAAGATCCTCCTCCATGAGGGAAGTAGAAGGTTCACATCCAGGCTGTCCTGTCCTCATCACAGACCTGGAAGGAGCTCCACAGAAAAATGGCGATGCTATTCCTACTAGAGAAAGTCTCTGAAGCATCAAGGAAGTCAGGGGCAGAGGTGTGCTTGTTCTCAAAGTCTCCAGTGATAGCAGTCTCTTAGATCAGGGGTTTCGGTGTGGGAAACTTTGCTGATCATTATCCTTACTCGTATTTTGGTCTCCTCTTAAAGGAGCCATCAGGGTTAAGGATAATATGCCACGAATTTGTGACTAATAATCAATACAATGTCATGGCAGCCCTTGGCACATTTAATAATGACAAACAGGAGGTATTTTTTCATAGTTTTACAAAATGCAAGTCAGAAAACTGTTGAATATGTAAATTATACTTAGAAAATATTTTTTTCCAGTTGGAAATAAATAGCTGCTTGAGGAATGAGCCTCGGAGAATGAGTGATGGCCAGTAGCTTTCACTTTCCCCATCTTGTAAGCAATTCTTAAAGAAAAACAGACTATCACTATTGAAGTAATTACAATAGATGCCTGACTTACAAATAAAAATAATCCATTTTATTCTAAGTGACAAAACCATAGCTGCGAAGAAAAATGGGAGCATATAGGAATTATGATGGAAAAGAGTAAGAAGGCTAAAAATGCTAAAGACTGACTTAAAATTGATCACTGGCTTTAGAAGTCACAATATAAAATATGTCTGTTGGTATGACATCTTTTTCTAATTCCAGTAAAAATAAAGGTTAAAAATTAAAATTAGCCGAGACCGGTTTGGCTCAGTGGATAGAGTGTCAGCCTGTGGACTGAAAGATCCCAGGTTCGATTCCGGTCAGAGGCATGTACCTTGCTTGCGGGCACGTCCCCAGTGTTGGGTGTGCAGGGGTGGCTGATCGATGTCTCTCTCTCATCAATGTTTCTGACTTTCTATCCCTCTCCCTTCCTCTCTGTAAAAAAAAATCAATAAAATATATTTAAAAAAATAAAATTATTTAAGGTAGATATGCTAAGCAATTCTAGCTCATGCTACACGACAATATCTAATGTTGCTACAATAAGAGTGCTAACTTAACAAGCTTTTTGAGGCAAAAAAACAAACAAACATGTAAAGATCATGTGACCACATTTTCAGTTGGACCCTGACTTTGTCTCTCCTGGGCTTGTGGAAGTGAAGAATGAGTTTGACAATTCTTAACTTCAGTTGTCATGTTAACATACATAATAACTAGTATTATCTAATGCATACGTTGGATCATATACTGATGGTGGATTATTATACAGGCTTCCTTCAAGCCATAGAGCTACATGATACATCTGAGGGTGGCACCAGACGCTCCACTAACAGAATGTTAGTACACATTTGTTTGGTAGGCACCTTAGACTGGAGTAAAAAGATAAAAATGATTCCTTTTTGCTTTTGAAAACCCTTCCTTTTGACTTAATGTCCTAAGAATGCAAGTAACCAAAAAATCTCTAGTGTGCTTGTGTATGCATGTGCCAATGGGTATAAAAGGATGATTTGTCTTTAGATGGGGGTGTTTTGAAATGCTTTTATTTAGTATTATATATTCTTTAATGTCCATGGGAAAAGAAATTGTAATACTCAATAACTATGAGCCAGCTAAGGTTGAGTTGAATTCTGACCCCTAGTCAGGGCTAGAGAAATGTGAGGACAACTGAAGGCATTGACGTGTTTCTTGGCAAAAGAGGAAAAGAGAAAAAGTTGAAGGTTTGCTGAAGAAGTTATTGTAGAGCTATTACTGAGCACAGTGACCACCCAGAATCACAAATCAGCTGTATCCCTTACCAATGCCTTCATCTAACCATACCTATAATATGACAGACTATGCAATATTAGCATACATAAAGCTTAATGTATATTTTATGCTATATTAGAAACCTCAAGTCAAGAAAGTACAAAATGTTACAGCTAGAAGGGAGCTTAGAAATCATTTATTTTTTTACGTGGCTTCCCTGAACTGCTGAGAGTCCAAAAGATGTAAATGAGGATTCTGGATCATTTTTCAATATTTCAGAAAGCCTAATGGAAATCACAAATTGCCACAATAATAAAATCTAACAAGCTAAGTGTAACCACAAATGTCTTAGAAGAACATAATGACTGGCTATTCATGCAAAGTAATGAATTTTTTAAAGTTTATTTTTTCAATGACAGTTTATATTCAGTGTTGTATTAATTCCAGATATTTAGCATATGGTAGGACATTCATATACTTAACAAAGAGGTCTCCCAATATTCCCAGTACCCACCTGGCACCATATGGAGTATCCACAATTAGTAAAGTAAACTTAATAAAATAAAAAGATAGTGACTCTTAATCAATGTACTATGACAGATACATCTTTCAGATCTAAGCACAATAGTGAAGACATAATTTGGGGTTGAAAACTTTGGCAACCATCAACCTGGTTAAACCATGTCCTGCCTATGTGTTATTCTTCCCAACATAAAACAGATGAAAAATTTGAGAGTAGAAATAGTTGCCTTACCCAATAAGTTCATTATGCAAAATGCTAAATAATAAGACTTACAGACATGGAAAGACATTATTCATTGAGGTGCAACCAATAAATTATTGAAATTCAATATGATAAATACTTTGCAAAGATTGAGGTGGGTTATATTCACAATAGAAGCTTGTAGAAAAGGAACCCAAATGTATGTTGGAGATTGCCATGGAGAGCATGGACAATGTACAAGAAGATGTGGGCATTAAACTAAGTTCTGATACACAAATAAAACTCAAACTGGACAAATAAAGCATAGAAAGACTTCCCAGAACGACAGAAGAATAAGAAGTTGAAATGTAAGGAAGGATTTTACATTTAGAAATTAGGTGATCATTTCATGAATAAATAAATAATAAATAAATTCAATTATGGTCAGGAAGTAATGTCAAGGAAGAACTATACCAAAATGCCCTGCCATATCTTGCTGAATTTGAACTTTATTCCAGAATCAGTGAGAAATATATAAAGAGCAAGTAAAAGAAGAAATAAAGTACTCACCTATATGAGAGAAAATTTAATATTTGATATTATATATAATCAGATTAAATAAAAGTTCTTCATTTACTTTATGAACATGCTAAATTCAAATAATCCATAGTTCTCCACTGAGGCATTATTACCCTTGTGGACTTTTTTTTTACTAGAAAATTAATAACTTTCCAACATGACTTTGAATCTACCTGGTTGTTTATACCCAGTTGATGAGGCTACAAAATTCTGCTATTCTTGGACTTGTTGGTCATGATCTGGCTTCATCTGTTTAATGTGCAACAATTGCATCTTCTAATTTAAAGAGCAAACCTCTTTCTCCCTCCTGTGAATTATTTAAAATGCATTTGGTTTCAAATGAGATAAAGACAATATATATAAAAAAAAAAACACAAAGAGGGAGTTTGTTGTCACATACAACTAGAATGAGAAGAGCACAGTGAATCTTAAGACATATTTGCTTCCAGATCCCCCTGCAAGGCCATTGGAGTTCTGTTTCTTTCTACCTACTTTTTGAGAGTAGCCCTTCTTCATAAAGAGGCTCAGATCGGCTTAAAAACCCCCAGCCAAATCCAGATTGACATCCTAGATGTTTACCAATTAAAAAAATAATCCAGTCTCTACTTAGAATTCAAGCAGAAAATTTATAAGCCAGCCCATCTTTAGCCTGGCTTGAGTCACATGACACCCCATGGTCAGCTGTTTCCACATCACACAGGTGGGGTCACAAAAGTAGAGGCCACATGTCACTGAGGAAGAAAGGAAAATGTACGGGACATACACACGCCAAAATGCCAAGTTCTAAAGCACCCAGCACAACAGTAGGCATGATTTTGTTTCTCAGTGAGTCACATGTCTATTAAAATCATTCTTTATATAGTTTATATATTACTTTATATAGCTTACATATATTCTTTATATAGTTTATATATTCTTTATATAGTTTATATATGTCCTCTGGAGCTCTTTTTCAAATAAAAACCATAATTAAATTGAACTTTCCTAATCTGATATCATTTTATTTATTAATTAAATAATTGCTTTAGCTACAAACTATCCTATCTAATAAAAGAGAAACATGCAAATTGACCATACCTCTGCTATGCCCACCAGCCAATCAGGAGCAAATTAACCCAAGCAAGATGGCAGTTAATTTGCATACTCAGGCACAGAGTGAAGACTGAAGACAGCTTAGAAGGGAGCCAAGCACTGCAGAGAAGCAAGCAAGCAGAAGGGCAGAGAAGGGAGGGAAGTTTGCAGGGTGGGGGGGCGGTTAGAGGTGGTGATGGGGAAGGGAGGAAAGCAGGTGGGGCAGGGGAGACCACCACAGGAAGCCCTATTGCAGAAATCTACCTGCTCCAGTCTCTAGTTTACTTATAAAAACAAGTAAAATTACGTGTTCAACAAAATTAAATTTCAATCATATTTCATAAATCTTTGTTCTTGTAAACTTATACCAAATTTATAAGGGTCACTTTTTCTTTTTAAACAATCTTCATAGTTTTTTAAAAGTTTAAGTTTTATCTTTCAGATAAAAACTTTAAATAGTCTCTATTCTCTCAGTAGTGCACTAGCTTAAATTTTAATTCTAGTATCTTTTGTTATCTGTAAGAGCTTAGATTAATGTCGAGTTAACAAATCAGAATTGGCTATCTGGTATTTTCTAATTAAGATAGAAATTATAAAATACTGGAACATGCAAAGTGGTGATCCATATATTAGAGTATGGTCATCAGTTAACAAGCTGAAAAGAAAGTACCTACATTTGCATACATTTGAATTTAATTATTGGACATGCTTCCTTTTGAAAAAAAATGTAAAAAGATGTAATATAATGGTGCCAGATAACTAATAAGTTAATGTCCATGCTGTGCTGCTGTTGTTTGTTGGAAAAAAAGAGAGTAATATTGTTATAAGGCAAAATTATGTGATATTAGAATGTAAACAGATATAATGAAACAGGAATTTTACAATATCCGGTAAAAGCAGATGCCTTGGGAAAAAAAGTTGTTTTTAAACTTTCTTGTATAAATATTTTAAAAATGAGTTGGAAAAAAAACCCCACAGAATGTATCAAACATTTCCAGCAAAGTTGGCACAATATTATTAGTTTATTCATAAAAAAAAGACAAAGGCTAGTGATTCTTCTACTTCAAATAATTATTAGGATAGTGTGCATAGCATACGCTTTTGGAAACTCCACAATACACTCTCAGTAGAAACAGATTCCTGGTGTCACAATTGGCGTCCTAAAAATCAAACCATGTTTATACCAAAAGCTCATAGTAGGTCAGAGATTATATTCTTCTCTTGTTATTGGGTCTATGAGGGTATTATGGCTTGAACTGTATCCCCTTAAAATCCATATGGTGAAGTCCTAAGTCCCAGTAAATCAGAATGTGATCTTATAAGGTCTTCAAAGAGGTAATAAAGTTAAAGTGAGATGCAATATGACTGGTGTTCTCCTAAGAAGAAGGATTTTTGATTAATGGAGAATTTTGGTAAAAATGTTTAGTGCAATCTTGATGACTTTAAATTTTAATTTTTTGCACACAAATATGCCTATTTTATGTTCATTGCATGTTAAGCAATTTTAGCATGAGATGAGCTATCAATAGAACTTTTAATTAATACTTTAGAATATTTTAATTAATTTTAATTAATACTTTAGAATCCAGTACACTTATATTTTCTTGGGTGTTCACTTATTTTAATTTGCCAATATAAATTAATCTGAAAGCTTGATAACTCTTTTACGTCAAATTTAATACTCTACCAACCATCTTAGATTAGCCTGTATATATTAGTAGAAAGGTTTATTTGCATTCTTGAGTTGGCACTGAGCATTCCTAGGGCTAAGCTGAATTTAGATTTAAGGCAGCTGCTATGTTACTGTCTGTTACCTGGGTCCCGATCTGAGCTGGCATAGCCAGTGAATACAGGGCATTGCAGGGGAGGGTTAGGTGGGGAGGGAGATGGGTGGGGGCATGCACTGGGGGTAGGGAGGGCCAAGGAGGGCAATAGGTGGGAAATTAAAAAAAAAAGAAAAGAAGAATTTTTGAACACAGACATACCTAGAGGGAAGATAATGCAAAGAGACATAGGAGAAACTTAACCATCTACAAACCAAGTAAAAAGACCTTGAACAGACAGTCCCCTCACAGCCTCCAGAAGGAACTAGTCCTGTCAACTCCTTAATTTTGGATTTCTGACTTCCAGAACTGTGAGAGAAACATATTTGTTGTTGAAGCCACATAGTATAACACAAAGGGGAAAAGTCAAAACATGTCATCTGCAGGTGTCGCAACCTCAAATTAAGCCTCCCATATTTTTATTATGAGTCAAAAACAAACATTCACACATTATGCATGCCTCCTTCAGCACCAGAGGCAGAATGCTCATCACTCTAACAGGGGTGAAATAACCTGTAAAAACTATAATCTCTTTTTCCTTCCAATATGTTGTGTGTTCCTCAGAATGCAATTAAAACAACTGTTTTGTTAATAAAAGCCATCTTGAGAGTAGATTTCCTGTCAATCAATAACAACAAAATGCCCTAATCAGTTGCTCTAGCTCTGAATGTAGTCATTCCCAAAATCGCTTAGTTACCCCAATGGCACAGGTTCTTTGCTTCGGACACAATAAAATAAGTCACAACTTATCTCATGACCTGAGCAGGGGATGCTTTATGAAGGGTGACAACACAGGACTTCTCTCTCTGAATGATCACAAGGAAAAGCCAAAGCGATGAAGAGTCCTTGCAACTTAGCACAGCTCTTAGCTTAATTATATGGAGAACCTGTCATTTGTTTTCGAGTTTTCTTGTGTCAAATCTTTATGCGCGTTTGCACCCTTAAAACTTCCAACCCTCTACCTAAGGAGGTGAAGTTTCCTCTCCACCTTCTGCTTAAATCCATTGCAAAGCAAAACTGCTGTTGACTCCGGTGATAAATCACAATATTTCAACCATCAGTGCATTTAATTTGTTCTGGAAATCAACTGGGACCTGCTGATGCCAAAAGGTAATATATTGTTAGTTAAAAAAACAACAGCCCTGGACATTGCAGGTCAGTGCAAGGCAGACCGCCAGGCCCCTTGATGCCAAGGCAACCATGTACAGTTTGTAAAACCCAAACAGACAAATTGTTAAAAAAAATGCGCTTTGACTGTAACACCAACTTTCATAGGATTTGACTGCACTTTGACTGTAACACCAACATGCATAGGATTTGACTGGAGTGGAAAAGCCAAATGGCTTTGAAGAAAAAAATGGTAAGTTCTAGGTTGTTGTTGAGGTTTGTCAACAGAAGGAAATGTGGGTGTTAGGGATGGACTAGAGAATATGAAGGGGATATAGAGATAATTTTGTGGGATTTTTAATATATGTTTTTAATGATTTTAGAGAGAAAGAGAGAGAGAGAAAAAGAGAGAGAAAGAGAGAGAGAGGCATCAATGATGAGAGTGGATCATTGGTCAGCTGCCTCCTGCACACTCCATCCACACCAGGGATCTCACCCTGGTATGTGCCCTCACCTGGAATGAGATTGTGACCTCCTGTTTCATACGTTGATGCTCAACCACTGAGACACATCGCCAGACTGACTTCCTGACTAAAGATCTCTAATTAACAAAGAGTGTTTTACTCAATATTACTGAGTTAAGTTATTCATTGATCTATCTATTCCTTCAGCAATTATTAGCACATAAAACTCCACAAAGGAGAAGGTGCTGTTTATTGGTAGATGAACTGCATCATCTCCTGCTAACATTGGAACCTGCGGTATTTGAGAGAACATTGGAACCATAGCTGTGTGCTGCTGGCTACAGAGATATTTGTCCAAAGGATGGAGCGAAACATCCAGGTCTATGTTTCTGCCAGGATGCATAGCTTAATAATTGTTTCTGTAGCAATTTAGACCAGATATAGCTCAAGGAAGGGACTTGAATAATAAAATGATTTTTAACAACTGTTATGAAGAAGGCAGCAAGCATTTCAATGCTTACAGTTGCCTGATGTTGCCTTGGTTCTAGGAAGTTAATAGTGAAAAATGGTGATGTTTCAGTTTGAGATGTATTTGTGGCAGAGCCGGAAAGAATTTAGCAACAGATTAAATGTAGGTTGTAAGACCCAAATAAACTAAGAATTATTGGTAGGATTCTTTTAGCCAGAATAACTGCACAGTTAGTAGGGCCATTAACCAGAAGGATGCTACTTAGAGTGGAGGGTAGGGTATATTAGCATTTTTTTGAGCAAATTATCTTTGAACAACCCATTAGATATTCAAATGGCTATGTGAGAAGACATGAATATGGATATTTAAGGAGGATGCAGTGAATATATGAGATAAATAGAAAACGTCGCCATATTTACAGTATGGACATGGGTGAAATAGAAATAGCAGATGAAGAAAAGAACAAGTCCAATGCTTGAATACTCAGGCTGCAGACAGAAGATGAAAAATACTCAACAGAAACCAAGAAATGAAAACCGGAAACTAAGGAAGAAAACAAGGTAAGTTACTGAAGATGCAAAGGCAGAGAAAGGCAACTGTTGAAAACACTACTGAGAATTAAATAAAAGGAGGGCAGGAAACCAGCCATTAGGTCAAGAGAAATTGGTGGTGATATCAATACCTTGTGGGCAACCATAACAGACTGAGAGACGCATGTTCAGATGAAATGAGCTGCGATACAGAAAATGATGACTTTGTTTATCTAATGCTGTGTAACAAATTACCCTGAAATCAGTGGCATGAAACGATCATTTATCACGCTCCTGGAGTCTGTGGGTTAGGAATTTAGGAAAGACTCGGCTGGGCAGTCCTCGCTTGGGGTCTCTTAGGTGGTTGCAATCAGTATTTGCTGAGCCTGTAGTCACCCAACAGCCTCAACACTGGGGGATTCAAGGCCAAGGTCCTAGTAGCTCAGTCACATTTAAAGTTGTGCCCCAACCGGTTTGGCTCAAGGATAGAGCATTGGCTTGTGGACTGAAGGGTTCCAGGTTCAATTCCGATCAAGGGCATGTACCTTGGTTGCGGGCACATACCCAGTAGGGGGTGTGCAAGAGGCAGCTGATTGATGTTTCTCTCTCATTGATGTTTCCAACTC
Source organism: Lasiurus borealis (assembly GCA_004026805.1). NCBI lineage: Eukaryota > Metazoa > Chordata > Mammalia > Chiroptera > Vespertilionidae > Lasiurus > Lasiurus borealis. The sequence goes on along the minus strand of PVJN01009787.1, from coordinate 45,735 downwards.
TCTATCCTTCTCCCTTCCTCTCTGTAAAAAAATCAACAAAATATATATTTAAAGTAAGTTGTTGCTGGCAACTATAGCTCCTATCCTTGATGTTTTTCAATTTATAATACAAAGGTATCAGCAACAATATAAAGCAAAAGTGACTAACTAAATGATAGGCAAAGAAACAACTTTGAAAACTTATATAGTTAATAGTAGTAAAAACCTTCATCTTTAGCCATTCTTAAGTAATTCTGTGCTGGGAGGTGAGTGGTGTGGAGAAATTCTAAATTCTGAGAATTCAGTAAAAGATTATTTTTCCTAAATATAGAAGGAAAAGAATAAAATACAACAATAAAATCTGCACATTTGTTGATCTTATAGATTTGACCTAACCTTGATTCATGTTGAGCAGATGTTAGGTATGGTTAAAGACTAGTTTAATATTTTCTTCAAAGTTCCAGCAAATCTACTTAAACAGTTGTGAACATTCAAGATGCCAAGTTAGTATGAATAACAAGGAATAATAATAAAAGTCTGTATGTTAACCTCTAAGAAATTATTTGGTAAAATACTAAAATTTTTAATTTTGTTCAGAGCTGATCTACATGTACAGCAAATAAAATATTTAGCTGAGTAGTTAGTTCCTTTACCTCTTGGTTATTTCATTTTCAATTTCTACAACAAATAGTTAATGTTAAACTGTAGAAAGAAAATGGACTTCTATAAAAAAAATATACCTAATTTATGCTTTAAAATTATATTGGGATTTATATTTTTCACTTCACGTAAATTCAAAATCATCATCAGTATGTCTTTGTTCACTTGCTTTTCTGAAGCATATAAAATGTGGACATAAATATCAGAAGAAAAACGCGTTTGCCATTATTTTATAACCTTGAACATTTTTTGAATTCTCCGGTAAGAAATCTAAACTATAAAAACAGTCTTGGCAATAGCAAGTATGTGGGAGTACATTGTTTTATTACACCCCTGCATTCCAGGGTAATTCTTGCTCAGACTACATATTTACATATTCAGTGTCCTTTAGTATTGCTCTGCCATGTAAGATAATTTACATATTAAATATTTGTTTTACTTCTTTCTTTGTGAATTTTTGTGGTTGACAAATCATAGTTTCATGTGTTTTGAATTATGATTTCATTTTTTTCTCTTCCTCTTTAATCTAAAAATGATCCTTTTTCAGGCTAGCAGCTCCCTCCTAATTACTACTTAATTCATACCTCTAGGACCATTAGTAGTGACATGATGACATAGAGAGGAATAAAAGAGCATGATAGAAATACATGGGTTTAGGTCATAGTAACCCTAAATTCTAGTTTTGACAATACTTCCGTGACCTAGAAAATGTTTTTTTTAACACTGGTACTCAGAAATTCCAGGTGTAAAATGGAGAACACTAACAAGTATGCTTTTATAAGTTCTTATTAATATTAAGCATAATATTTATAAATCATCTATAGTATTTTTATTTGTATCCCATCAATGATAGACTCTTTATTAATATAACAACAGGTATTCTTCTTGATAGTCTTTAATTTGGCTTAATTATCTAGCAGAGAAGCTGACAAGTAGAATTCATTAGATGTTCATTAAGCTGCAAATAGCTGTCTCAGTTTTCAGGGGTTTAAAGGATCGGTATAAATGGTTATATTCATTAATGTCAGTCAATCCATTTTGTCCTCCTGTTAACAGACCCTGAAGCTTTCAACTCTTGAGCCACGGGCTTGATCATGTGACCCAGCACCCTCAGTCCCGGCCATAGTGATTGGCCCAGAGATGAGCTCATGACCCAAACAAGTTTATAGTCTTTACTGGACTATAGATTGGAGTTAAGAGTGAGGTGTGGCCAAAACCGGAATGGCTTAGTGGATAGAGCGGTGGCCTGAGAACTGAAAGGTCCCAGGTTTGATTCAGGTCAAGGGCATGTATCTTGATTGCGGGCACATCCCCAGTAGGGGGCGTGCAGGAGGCGGCTGATGGATGTCTCATCAATGTTTCTAACCCTCTACCCCTCTCCCTTCCTCTCTGTAAAAAAAAAAAAATCAATAATAATAAAAAAAGAGTGAGGTGTGGATTTATATTTGTGGGTTGCTAAAATAATTAAACGTAATGTTCTTTCCAGCAAGGATATTCTTATTATAAAATGAGTGAATATAGGCAAAATACAGAGTCCAATGGGTTTAACTAGATTTAAGAAACGTCCCATTTCCTATGCCAGCAAATGCAAAAAATGAGAATAGAGATTTATGTTCAAGTACAAAAGAAGAGGGTGTTTTTGTGATTTGTTTTTATATATTTTTACTTTTTTAGGATGCGGTTGGCTGAGTTCACCTGCTTCATTCCCCACCTGAATCACTCACCATAGATTGTCTCTCTTAGTTTTCAAATATTCCACTAACTTTCCTCCGTTACCTAGAAACTTATTTTATGACTTCCAAGGTAAATGTCACTATCACATAAAATTGTGTTTTCTTGTTCGAAGCTGAAATTGAAGGTAGCTGTTGGTTTTCCACTTGAAATGATTTTTCATATACATGGACGATTCTCAGATCCACGGGAAACAAAAGGAACTATTTGCACCTTTCTTATCAATTCTCCCTCCAGCTCTGTTACTTGTTTTCCCCCCTCTTCTCTGGCTCAACTGCAATCTGCTCAACTCCCTGAAAATGGAAAGTCTCAGAAATGCTCCAATGAATCAAATAAGATCTTTAATCATATTGGGAAAAAATTGGCTTATTAGGCTTAAGTTAATTCATTCTAATAACATGGTTGGGTATTATATAAACAGTCTATGTAAACTACTTTTATTTCTAGGATGATGCCAATTGTTTCACTTTAATGAACAACATAAAAATCTCTCTCCCCACCCACCTCTTCTAACGATTCCAGAAACTTGTTAAATTGTTTGTCTGCAATGTGGAGACATAGTCAGAGGCACCTGGTCAGGCAGGACATGATAAGTGCCAAGCGAGGGAAGAAGATGGATGCAACAGGTGAGAACTCTCATTCTTTGCTTTTTCCCAACACCAATTTAAACACAAAACTTACATAATACTCCTGCCCTATGCACACCATTATATAACTATAAAAATCAGAAATGGCTGAAATTGGTTTGGCTTAGTAGATAGACCATCAGCCTGCAGACTGAAAGGTCCCAGGTTCAATTCTGGGCATAAGGCATATACCTTGGTTGCAGGCACATCCTCAGTAGGGGGCGTGCAGGAGGCAGCTGATGGATGTTTCTAACTCTCTATCCCTCTCCCTTCCTCTCTGTAAAAAAATCAATAAAATATATTTAAAAAAATAAGAAATGATAATTGAGAAGGTACACTTTTAAAAATATATTTTTATTTACTTCAGAGAGGAAGAGAGAAGGAGACCATAGGTCAGGAGTTCATAGGTCAAAGCTCAACCACTGAGTCACGCTGGCCAGGTAAGAGAATATACAATTTTTTTACAAATAAGAAACCTTGAAATTCTACGTTGTGCAGATTTTTATTTCAAATGTACATTGAGATTATATTCAAAGTAAATGGAATATGTGATTATTTATTTCTCTCTACAGTAGGTAGGATTTGGCAGAAAAATTATAGTACTTACTGAAAATACAATAATATATTTTTTCTCCATACATCTAAAATTTTATATGAATAGAATGTTCTGGTCACCTTAAACTAATAGTAATAAATTTTATAGAAAAGAAAATTTGTAGGGACATAAAGTGGATTGAGGTTCTCTGAGATTAACTATAAAGAGGCATAAAAAATTCTATTTTGTGATTAAAATATTCAGGATTATGATGACAACTGTACAACTGGGTAAAATTATAAATCTAATTAAATTGTACATTATACTAAAAAATGTTTAAAATATACCGAATGACTAAAATATAAATATACCTTTCAAAAAATAGGTAAACTAGATGGACTCAATTTTTTTAAAAATGATCTTACTTCATTTTCACCCAATTATCTTTCCTTCTAGTGTCTGTAATAGTTGGCTTATTTATAGTTGGTATTTACTTTGTGTGTGTGTGTGTGTGTGTGTGTGTAATTGATTTCAGAGAGGAAGTGGGGGGGAAACAGAGAAAAAACATCAATGATGAGAGAATAATTGATTGGCTGCCTCCTGCACACCCCACACAAGGGACCGAGTCTGCAACAAGGATATGTGCCCCGACTAGAAATCCAAGGGTGACCTTTGGTTCATAGACTAATGTTCAACCATTGAGCTACACCAGCTGGGCAAAAATATTTTTTTAACAGTTAAAAAAAGGAAGAGAGTGAGGAGGAGACTAAGAGTGAAAAAAAGAAAGGAGAGAGGGAAAAGGACCAATATTTCCATTCATCCTTCTAATTGCTTTTATGTTGGAAATGATCACTTGCACTCTTAGCTCTTATTCCCAAACACACATACACAAAACACATTATATATATAAATTAAAGTATATATATATATATATATACATATGTATATATATATATATACTTTAATTTTTAAAAATTGAGCATTTCATATTTATGTTACCATTTTTTTCACTTCAGAATGTCGTCAGTATATGTAAGTCTAACACAGCTTTTTATTCTTGCACAGTGTACCATAATGTAATCATGTTATTTATTTGATCACTCTCTTCCCTTATTATTAAAATAAACATATATTATTGTGAATTTTGATTAATTAGAATCTTAAAACTGAGATTAGTGATTAAGATAACATGACATTAATAATAGATGATGAGAAACTGACCTCAACATTTATTTGAAAATCAAATATGGAAGTAACAGTTGTGTTAGAGCCTTGACAAGATTAAAATATATTTGAGTCAAAATCTTCAAATATATTTGCTTTATGTTTATATTTTGTCAGTCATTATAAGGTCTTCTTCACCCCAAGATTAGGAAATACCTGCTTACATTTTCACTGAACTATTTTAGGAGTTTATTTACATTTAGAACTTTAATTCATTATCAGTTTTTATTATGATGATTCTAATCTATTTTTCCAAAAGCATAAGCAACTTGACTAATTTTTAAAAATAGGCTCATTTTCACAAGTGACTGAAAACATTAGTTTTAGAATTACAGTAGCATCATTATAAATGTGGCTGTTTTAATTCCCAAGGACTGTACAGGAGAATTTATTTTCTTAAAATTGCCCACATTCCTTAACTCTGGGCCTTCTTTGATCTTCAAAGAGAAAAATAGAGTCTTTGACACATCGCCTTACCCTCATGCTGACTAGTCTGACTCCCTCTTGCACATAGAAGGACCCTTTGGATTTCATTGGATAATCAGGACACAGCTTAGTTCCCTTAATTCCATCTACTGCCTTCATTCCTGTTTACTCGTCATATTAAATATTACCATGTTTCAGGAATAAGGAAGTGGATGTCTTTGGGAAGTCATTATTCTGCCAATAGAATGGATAATATGTCTAAATTATTCCAATTAGACCTTTGCTCGGAATGCTGAGAAAAAGACATTACTCTTCACTTCTGGACAGAAATAGGGAAACATATAGCCCAAGAATTTGCTAACATTCATCTTGGTGGCAAAAGGGAAATATCCATCATAGGGTCAAGATGATATAATGGCTTTCAAAGGACAGAGGAGCATAAATTATTTGTTAGATAATATCACAAAGCCACCGGATTAAGCTTCATCTGCAGTTAACTCTGGTGTTTTCAATCATTTTAAACAATAATCTGTCCTTTACAGCTAAGGCAGCATGGAGCTAGGTTTTCGTGATATGTAGGCAAAGCCAGCCTATGTAATATCTTTGCTATTTTTATAGTATTTTTATAGTATTTTATTTTTATGGCTACAGAGATCTTTATGTTCTCATATTATTTTTCCTCATTGCTCACTGCTATCACACAGAAAACTAATTTAATTTTTAAATTATCATCCTAATTAATCTTTCATTAATTCTAAATGTTATATAATTATATTTCCTTGCATATTTGGGCAGAAAAACTTAGAATATTTAATTAATAATAGTGTCTTTTTTTCAATATCAATATCTCACTTATTTTTCTTATATTGGCTAAGATTTTCAGCAGATGAATGGGTTAAAAACTGTGAGAGATCTACACAATGGAATACTACGCTACAGTAAAAATAGAAGGAACTCTTACCATTTGCAACAGCATGGATGGACCTGGAGAGCATTATGCAAAGTGAAATATACCAAAAAGAGAAAGATAAACACCACATGATCTCACTCAATTGTGCAATATAATGAACAACATAAACCAATGGACAAAAACAGATCCAGAAACAAAGAGAAGGCAGCAGAGTGGGGTAAGAGATAAACCAAAAGACTTATGTGTGCACACAAGCATTGCCAATAGATATAGTCACTAGGGGTTGAGGGCATTTGCTGGGGGTAGGAGTGGCTTGAGAGAGGTCAATGGAGAGAAAATATGATATTGTAGTAGCTGTGTATGGGCCAGGGAGGGGCTATACTTGAAATATTAGGGGGACTATTTTGTAAAGTATATGCTTGTCTAGCCACTATGTTGTGCACCTGAAATTAATACAGAATAATATTAAATGTGAACTATAAAGGAAAAAATATGGAAAATTGTGTATGATTTTATCATAATAAAAAACAAAAAATTTATGTTTAAAAATAACATTTCACATTTAGTTCTAGTATACAAATTAAATATGTACATTGTTTCTTAGTACATACAAATAATACCTTTTTTAATTTCTCTTTTTGAAAGGTCAAGGAAAATGTTCCACCAATTGACCATCTCTGTTCTGAATACAGCATACAATGTTGACACTTCCATTGTTATCATTCCCAACTCTAAAATCTTGGCACTCTATCTCTATATATAAAAGCCCAATATGCTAAGTGTTCGACCATTCAACCAGCCGCTATGACGTGCACTGACTACCAGGGGGCAAATGCTCTAAATGGTAGGTTAGCTTGCTGCTGGGATTCAGTCACCTGGGACTGGGTGAGATGGGCAAGACATGCCCTGGAACTCTCCTGTGGTCCCTCTCCAGCTGGCCAATCTCCTGTGGTCCCTCCCTGGCTTTTAAAATACGTCTTCTAATTAATTTCCTTTCAATGTGCATGAACCCATGCACCAGGCCTCTAGTCTCTATATAAATCACCACATTACCCACCCTGCAAGCAAATTATTTCATGGTTCCATGGGCCCAAAGATTAGAAGACTTAAATTGTGCACGTTGAATGTGGAATGAGCTTGTCAGAAAGTGCACGAGGTCACAGATTTTTGAATTTGAACACGCGTTTATGACAATAATTGATCCCTGTGTTGATGTCCATGGTAATTAACTCACCATCAATTAATCTTTTTTTATTAAGGAAAAATTATTAAGTGTTTGCTGAAATTGTCATGAAACTTAGAATACAGTGGTACCTCGAGATAGGAGTGCACTAATACGAGATTTTTGAGATACGAGCTGTCGAGCGAGCGATTTTTGCTTTGAAATACGAGCAACATTTGAGATAGGAGTCATCACGCGGATCGGCCAGCTGCACACGACCCACCAGTTTACCTCGACTGGAGCATCTCATAGTTTCCCACGCCTCAAGGTTACAGAACAAATTGAACTCATATCTCGAGGTACCACTGTACTAAGATCTTCAAGTACTAGCAAAACAGAAGGCATTCGCCTTCCAACTCTACACACTTCAGCGCCTTATTTTTGGCTGATGGAATTCTTAAACTGTAGACCCTCGAGTCCCATATTCCTCACTTGTTTGTATTTTAAAACTTTTTAATGGGCTCTTGTCCCATGACACTTTCAAGCAATCTGCCTTATTTTAAAAAAATAACAAAAACAAAACAGATTCTAAATGGGTGATTTTATGTCATCTCTTCTCTTCTTTTTTGCTCAAGCCCAGACAGACAGAGGAAATGACTTTTCCCTGGGATATTGTAAAAGCTCTCAGCTGAGGCTCCTTCTCACCCCAGCTTTCTTTCAGTTTAGCAGCGCACACAGAGGCTCCTGTGGAGAATTCTGCTTAATGTCTTATTCTGATTCCTCAAGTGAACCGAAGTACAACGCAGAAAACCGGGAGACATTTTCCCTGTGAGCAGCCAATCATAGCCTCTTGACTTCTGGTTGCTTCTTTGATTTCTCAGACAAATATTTCATTTCAGCACTGCTCTGTATTTTATACACCTGACCCCGCCACATTCTGCTTTTGCCTCCTCTCTCTCGAAGGGCGATGCGGAACATCTTTCAAATTGACTCTGTAGGATGACAGAAGCACCATTATCATTTGAAAGGCAAATTTGCCTGCTCTCTCTAGCTCTGAAAATCAGTTACTGGTAGGCTTCTTAGGAATCTTCCATGTCAGAGCCGAGGAAGAAAGTGTTGTCCAAGTGGCAAGGTGATATAATGGGAAATTATTTACTGTAGTTATTGTTAAAAGTAATGTCTAGCAGAGACTGGTTTGGCTCAGTGGATAGAGCGTCGGCTTGAGGACTGAAAGGTCCCAGGTTCGATTCCTGTCAAGGGCATGTACCTTGGTTGCGGGCACATCCCCAGTAGGGGGCGTGCAGGAGGCAGCTGATCGATGTCTCTCTCTCATTGATGTTTCTAACTATCATTCTCCCTTTCTGTAAAAAATCAATAAAATATATTTTTAAAAAAGTAATGTCTATAAATATCATTATTTTGGCCATTTTGAATATGTCTATCGACAAAAAGCAAACCAATTCACTCACATCTATTAAATTGGATACTGGAATAAGATATTAGTGAGTCCGTATAGACCTGTTTATATTCATTGACTAGATACTTTTGATTTTTCACTTGATAAAGATTTTGTAATTGTTTTTAATTGATTTCAGAGAGGAAGGGAGAGGAAAAGACAGAAACATCAATGATGAAAGAGAAACATTAATCAGCTGCCTCCCGTATGTCCTACACTGGGATTGAGCCCACAAACTGGGCATGTGCCCTGTCCAGGAATTCAACCGTGAACTTCTGGTTCATAGATCAAAGTACAACCAACCACTGAGCACACCTGCCACTTGATAAAAACTTTATATTACATTTTCCATAGATTAGGAAAAGATTTCATTCTGCCTTCTAGTGTAGAGTTTTAAACTTATTGATTTCTTCTTTTTAATAATAACTATTTATTGATTTCAGACAGGAAGGGAGAGGGAAATATAGAAATATCAATGAAAGAGGCACATAATCATTCAATTACCTCCTACAGGGCCCCTCTTTGGGATCGAACGTGCAACCCAGGTATATGCCCTGACTATGGATCAAACCTGCAACCTATTGGTTCCTGGGTCAACCTAAACCAATGAACCACACCAGCCAGGCTATAATGTAGATTTTTAGAGTGTTCTGCAGGGAAGGGGAGGGCAGCACATTTGGTAGGGACAGAAATCATACAACTCAATTAACAAATTTCATTATGCTTAACAATTAAAGTATATCGGTAGTTCAAGGGATATTCACATGACAGTATATTAGGATTACATACACAGAGAGAATTTAAACTACATATATTTCCAATTTAATTTTCCTTTATTCAGATCCCCAAAATAAAAACAGCAACTTCACCACCACATGACAGAAGAAGAAATGGGATAGACCAGAAATTGAAGTAGAAAGAATTTATGATTTTAACCTTTTGTAAATTAACACCAACAACGAAAATCCCAAGTGATTTTCTAGGCCTTGGAAGTTATTGGGAGAGTATAAGAGTCTTGAATCTAAAACTCATTTGCATAAAATCCATCTCTGAGTATCTGTATATTGTCTTTTATCCTCTTCTCTCTCATCAATAGGGCTTGACACCAAGCTTTCCATATTTTCTTCCAATATTCCATTTCACACATTAATATTCCTTCACTCTCTCCCTCAGAAAACATTTATTGATCTTCAAATGTACGAACTACTCCAGAATCTCTCTGCAGTCGCTAATGCTGTTTCCTTTAACTGAAACACTGTGCTATATTCTTCAAGGACTTTCTCTACAAAACCTACTTTATTCATTATAATAGGAAATTTACTTCTTTAGTCCTCTGACACAGAAATTATGCTCTAATCAAATGCTTACTTGCTACTTAGACCACATTTATTGGAATGATTGTCATAGAGGTAGTATCTAAACTCTCCCAGACTGATTTTGAAAGTGATTTTTCTTTAAATTCTCCTTACAGATTTGAAAGATGGCGAACAGAGTTTTGAATAAATGACCATGACACATTCTTCATCATACTTGATCAGAAATGAAAATGATCTTCTGTCCTCTAAATGTTAGTTAGAAGGTATTGTCTTTAACAACAACAACAAAAAAGTAGATAAATGAATATCGTTGTAGCTATATCCTTAATAGATAAGCAATGATATTTAATTAACGTGCACCTTCTCCTAGTTTCTCTGAATGGGGAATGTCCTTTTACAATCAAACAGGAAGAAGCATTTGTACTCTTCTGGTTTTCTGATGTATTTCACAAATCTGTATGATAACGACTCATTCACACAGGAAATACAATGCACACAGATGAGAGGAAAATTAACACATGTGTGTTTCAGAGCATAGCATATCAGGGAGACAAGACAACAGTTACATGTTACTTCCCTATCAGTCTGGAGGGTAGAGAAGCAGATGGAAGAGGACAGTGAAGAGGTTTGTTCACACACAAGGATCGACTCTCCTGAGGGCATTTTCTCCTAAAATTTTGATTTCCACTTGAAGGACGGCAAATCTGAAAACTGACTTTAGTTTAGGATAGTTTGAGTAAGATGCCAGAGGCTCTATTAGCATATTCATAGCTACCCACTAGAAGTTTTCAGGAATATAGAGTTAAAGGCTGATAAAGTCAAATTTTCTCCCAAGAAATCAGATTTACATTTTGAACAAGTACTCTCACTGTTTAGCTAGGAACAGTGGTGTTGCAAAGAATGAAGAGTTCCTTCTAACTGAGCACCTGAATTGAACTATTTCCTATTCTAGTTTGAAAGAAACCATTTTAGAAGCAGACAGCACATTTAAAGGTGCTCTTCTTTAACAAGATAGAGCTAGCATGCTGTTTGATATCCCCCATAGACTAACAAAGGCCCAAGTATGTATTTGTTTTTATTTTTTTTAATTTTATTATATTTTATTGATTTCTTACTGAGAGGAAGAAAGAGGGATAGAGAGTCAGAAACATGGATGAGAGACACCAATCACCTGCCTCCTGCACGCCCCCTACTGGGGATGTGCCCGCAGGTAGGATACATGCCCTTGACCAGAATTGGGACCCTTCAGTCTGCAGGCCGATGCTCTATCTACTGAGCCAAACTGGTTTTGGCATGTATTTGTTTTTAAATAGAATTTGAGCCCTCACTGGTTTTGCCTAGTGACTAGAGCATGAGCCTACAGAAGGAAGGGTCCTGGTTTTGATTCCAGTCAAGGGCAAATGCCTGGGTTGCAGGTTCAGTACCCAGTAGGGGATCTACAGGAAGCAGCCAATCAATGATTCTCTCTGTCCCTCTTCCTTCCTCTCTGAAATCAATAATAATATATTTTAAAAATAAAATGTTAAAAATAAATAAATAGAACTTGATTTGAAAATGGTGTATATCAAATAACACGTACTTTCCAAGTTGTGCTGATATAGCTTAAAATACCTCCACATATTGTCTTTGTTCTTCACTGCTCACCTTAGACTTTTTGCTTCATCACAGAATGGGTGGCCTGTAACAAGTGATTAACGTAGAAGGGGAGGGGCTACAATATATCAGATGCAAAGGGCAGAATTGGCATCAGTTCAGCAAGTTAGTGAAAAAATATAGAACTGAGGAAAATTCACATGTCCCATTTTTGTCCAAACATAGTCTGCATAAATCTTACCATGTACAAGAAAATGTCAAATGTTTGTCTTAAAAATATTATTATTTTTATATATATATTTATTGATTTTTTTTTTTACAAGGTTGGAAGGGAGAGGGGTAGAGAGTTACAAAAATCGATGAGAGAGAAACATTGATCAACTGCATCCTGCACATCCCCTACTGGGGATGTGCTCACAACCAAGGTATATGCCCTTGACTGGAATCAAACCTGGGACCCTTCAATCTGCAGGCCAATGCTCTATCAACTGAGCCAAACTGGTTAGGGCTAAAAATATTTTTAAAATTAAAATACTGAAATACCATAGGAAGTGCTCATTTTTTCTGAAGATATTAAGGTAAAGCATGAATATGGAAATAATATTCTATAGGAAACTAATTTTAGGAAATATCTTTTATTTTTTGACTAGAGGCCTGGTGCACAGACTCATGCACCAGTGGGGTCCCTCATCCTGGCCTATGGGGACCAGATCAAAACCAGTAGTCTGACATCCTCCAAGGGATTCTGGATTGCAAGAGGGCACAGGTCAGAGTGAGGGACCCCACTGGTGCACGAATCCATGCACCAGGCCTCTAGTACGCATATAAGATCTTTGGTTAATCTCTTCCCGGCCTCCCCCTCCCCATTTCCCTCTGAGATTCATTAGTCTGTTCTATGTTTCCACACCTGTGCATTAGGCGTATGTCCCCTGTGGTCAATAAACATCATAGCTACCAGTTGAATGGTCTCTTAGGCTTTTATATATGTATCGATATAGATATACATAGGAAAATATGTGATTTGTGGAAAAGTAAATATATACGATGCTGACAGTGGCTGAGTTAGAAAAACAAGAGGAAGCAAAATTTGTGTTCTAGATATAATAGAAACAAAGCAAAAAAAAGGTAAGTAAACCCTTTTCCCTCAAAATACAAGTATACAATAAAAGAAATCATCATTTTCTTAATCAAAACTGTGTACTAGGGGTTGACTGAAGAAATAGTGATAGAGGGGTTCAGAATATGTGGCCAGAAAATTTTCTTGAGTTAGACTTCTATATCTTACAAACTTATTGAAAATAAACACAGGAATTTATGTATACTGTAGTTTATTATAAAACAAACTTTATTTAATGTTAACTTTTGTACATAAGAAACCGTTCTAATGTTTAATATCTTTAAAAACTAAGGGTTGCAAAAATGTAAACCGTACAACATGAAAATTGTCAAAGGATATACAGAGTCCTAGGTTTTTTCCTTCCTGTATTTCTCACACGTGGGAGTATTTTCAGAAATTGGTACCGTATTACAATGCAGCAGGGGTTTGGGTTTAGCCTTTTAAATATAGTTGGATTTTCAAAGATTTACATAAGCTTTTAGTTTTTTTCTCACATCAATTAAAATAGAAATTCAATTGCTTTAGCCTTTTAAAATTTTCATGCCCTCTAGGGATTTGTACATACAAAAACTGATGTGACCATAAAATATGTACCTAAGCATTTAAATACATTTATCTCATATCCTGAGGTTCTCTTGCCTAAAAGGAACAGAAAGTCAACTTGGTTCCACATTTTTTTTTTATTTCCTTATCACCTTATCACATATCTCTCAGTCATCATTTTTAAAAATAAATTCTTAAAGACAACAATTTTACAGCTCTGGAAATTAGCAACAACAATATACAATAAATGAAGAAACATTTATTCATGAAAAGTATTCAGTGAGAACAACATGACTCAGTTGTCTTACTGACTAAGACTGATCCCAGCTGAGACTGGTTTGGCTCAGTGGATAGAGCATTGGCTTGCGGACTGAAAGGTCCCGGGTTGGATTCCAGTCGGGGGCATGTACCTTGCTTGCAGGCACAACTCCAGTAGGGGGCGTGCAGGAGGCAGCTGATCGATGTCTCTCTCTCGTCGATGTTTCTGACTTTCTATCCCTCTCCCTTCCTCTCTGTGAAAAAATCAATAAAATATAAAAAAAAAAAAAAGACTGATCCCAATTCCTAACCCTTAGCTCATTCGGCAAGCATGGCTATTAGGGCAGGTTTGGCTGTGCAAACCAAAGTGTTTGCTATCAAAGTTTATAGGCTTGGTTTATTGAGAGAAAAAAGGGAAGAAAAATATGTAAAGAAATAATGACCTAAAGATTTCTAAATCTGATGAAAAGTAAAAATCTAAGAGCGAAAAGGTCAATGGATTACAAAAAAATATATATAATCACAAAGCTATGTCTATCTAATGTCTATCTATATATACATACCATCATCAAGAACTAAAAAAAAAAAATCCTGATACTACGTACTTATAACAAAAACAAATCATCAATATAGGAAAATAATGACGTGAATAACAACTGATTTCTCAACAAAAACACGGTGGCTCAAAGGTGGTAGAATGAATGACATATTCAAAGTGCTGGAATAAAAACTGTCAATAAAGTTTTCTACATCTGTCAAAACTAGACTTCAAAATTAAACACATAATTAAAATATTCTCAGACAAAAATAAAACAATAAAACAGACCATTTATTGCTAGTATGCATGCACTATGGGTAATACAGAAGGAAGTCCTTCAGGTTAAAAGAAATTGATGAGATACTGTAACTTAAACTTACAGGAAGAAATAAACTAGAAAAATTATATATATGTGGGTACATTACCTACATTAATATATATCTCTTCTTAAGTTCTTTGAAACATAAATATGTAGGTAACAACAATGAGAATGTGACACTATAGCATTTAGTTTTAACATAGGTGTAACATGTAAATGAAAGAATTGGTATACATTAGAGCAAAATGCCTCTTTATAGGATTTAAGTCAATGGTAATATGGATTATATCATGATAAATTAAGGTGTCTTTTGTAGTTACTAAAACAAACAGTAGGGAAAAAAACAACAAAATAACTTAAAATATCAAGAAATAGAAAAATGCCAAAAAAGGCAATTATAAAACCAACTATGGAAATAGTTGGTATAAGTGTGAATGGCCGAAAAACAAGATCAAAGTTTGATGATTATAAGAAATACACTTTCTTACTTATAAGATACAAATAGGTAGAAAGAAACAGACTAGGGAAAAAAAGACTTCAAGTAAACAATAACTATAAGAAACATGGTTGCTTATAATACTAATTCAGGTCCTTTGTTCAGCTGGTCTAGTAAATTTTTTCATTTCAAACATTGTGAACTTGAACTTCAGAAGTTCCATTTTCTTCTTTTCAAAGAGTCTATCTCTTTATTCATACTTGTATTTTTTTGTCAGACTTTCCTATAAAATTTTAAACATAATTTAATACTTAGAACACATATACAATAGGTGCTTTGAAATCTTTCTCTGCAAATCGTGCTTTACCCACTTGCTCAGTATGTGGATTTAATAAACTTCAGTTTTCTTCATTGGAAAATGAAGAGAAAATAGAACTTTCCTTAAAGCGTAGCCCTACAGAATTAGGTAAGTTAACAAATGTGTATTATCTTTGACATATAATTTTCTCATAAAAATATTAATTATTCCTACCACGAATACCTACACATTTCCTTCAGGCATTTGGCAGAAACATTTAATGACATTCCTTATTATTCTCAAAGAATCTTTGCATTGACAACTGAAAGTAGAAGATGGATGAAATAACAGGTAGTCCTGCTTCCTCTCACATAACTTTCAGCACATGTGTTTGCCTTGCTCTACTTAACTAAAAGGGGAACGCTGACAAAAATTGCTGCTCAAAAACCTTTTATATTAAGTATTCAAGAAAGAAATTACCGAGTGGGAAGTCTGTGATTATGTCTTCTAAGTAGAAAGCCACTTCAAATTTCTCTTACGGGAGTTTCATTTCCCAGTGTCAGCTTTAAACGTGTGGAAGAAGAATTTTTATTTATTGGCAATATAACTGCGTTTATGTTTAACACTAATAATTGAGAAAATTTTCATATTTTAAAAACTGGCTTGCCTGAAGTAGAAAGAACTCCCTGACGTGTATCATATAGTATAGTGACAGTGAATGCTTTTAAACTTTCGGTGCTTTGCACGAAACAGTACAAATTGGCAAATTTAATTCCCTACCAGAAGCATTAACAAATGGGAGACATCTAGAAAACTAGTGAGCTCATAAAAGGCAACTTTAGGGGATGAGATAATAGGAATGCACATGTTACATCCATCCTGGTAACAGACTTTAAAGAAAAGTAATAGCATCAACGGTTGTGAAAGTGTGTGTGTAAAAAAGGCACATAGTAGGACCGTTCTGTTACCTAAGGAATATTTCATTTTTGAAAGGAATATCACGTTTTGGTATCCTCTCTCCCTGCCCCAATACTAACTCAAATGTAGTTGTTAATATGAAAAAGAAAAAGAAAATCAAGAAGCAACTTGCTTTTCATTTCTTATAAGGACCGGTTTCAAAATGATCACAGAATCACTCCATTGCTCTACAAGATATACAACGGAGGCTGTTTCAGAGTAAGTTTGATGTTTATTTTGTGCACATTTGCTGTTGTTTCAAAGCTATAACACCGACATTACAAATGTAATCTTTTAAGATAATATTTGAGAGACATAAATAGCCCTGCTAGAGTAGAGGGATGGATAGGTTGAGCACAGAGGGGTTTTAGGGCAGTGAAACTATGCTATGCAAAGAATCATTTTAGTTTCATATTTTGTATGATGCTATAATGGTGGGTGCATCCTATTACATATCTGTCTAAATCAATAGAATGTACATCAAAAGTGCATTCTAATGTGAACAATGGACTTTGGGTGATAATGCGGTTTCGCTGAAGGCTCACCAGTTGTAACGAATGGACCATCTTGCTGTATGTTGCCAACTGTGGAGAGTACTGTGCATATTTATGGGCAGGGTGTACATGCAAACCCTCTGTACATCCTCCCCAGTGAACCAAATATTACTCTAAAAATAAAGTCTATTTAAAAGAAAAACATATTAAATTTTAAAACGTGGTCAGAGATGTTTAATAAATGCTGGCAAAGGGGCCTTCTGAGTGTCCTGGGCTTCTTATAAGAATGCTCCACAGGTAAGGCAAATAGAGCAAATGTGTCAGGTGTAAAGACAAGAAGAAACTTAAAAAAATATAAAAATTATATAATAGAACTTAGAAAAAGTAAAACTTTTTAAAAAGTTCATATTTACCACGTTGTGTCTATCTTCTAATTATAGTCGCATAAAAACGATATGAGAATATAGCTGAGGAGCAGAAAGATGTTAAGCAACTGGCATGTGTAGGTGGATGGAACTTGAAGCCTACAGTTGTCATTATTAATTGTCATTACTAATAGGCAAATGCTGATTTGCTACTAATATGCTCTGAGGCAGGTCTGTTCACTTCTTTGGAGCTTGATTTCTTTATCTACAAAATAAGGGAGTTGAAAGCTTGAATTAAATTAATGCTTCTTTCTCCCCAGGCTCAGAGCTGAGGAGCTTGAAGCACCCACTGCAAGTTAAAATCTCTTTGAAGTCTCAAACTCTTGTCTGAATATTCTATGCCCTGGTCTATTTATTATATATTCATAAAGCTGCTTAGAGAGAGGCGGTCCTGGTAACACCAACCAGAGCTTCTTTCACACCTGCTCTGCTACTTCCGTTCCTTATCAGCACAGTGCTTTAGTCTCCACATCAGTAAAATTATGATAAATAATAGCACCTACCTCCTGAGGTGACATTTGACATTTCAGAGTTAAGGGCTAATAATGACAATATTCTTTTTAAATAAAAAATCTATTTTATTGATTTTTAACAGAGAAGAAAGGAGAGGGATAGAGAGTTAGAAACATCGATGAGAGAGAGACATCAATCAGCCGCCTCCTGCACGCCCCCTACTGGGGATGTGCCCGCAAACAGGATACATGCCCTTGACCGGAATCGAACCTGGGCCCTTTCAGTCCGCAGGCCGACGCTCTATCCACTGAGCCAAACCGGTTTCGGCGACAATATTCTTATTATTGTCACGATACATCCTGGTTTTGCAGCTCTTACTATGAGTTCCCTTTCCCCAACAAACTGTGCACCAGTCCTGTTTGCTCACTAATTTTATCCTATATAATAAACGCCTAATAGGCTAAGTGTCCGGTTAACTGATGAGCTGTTCAATCAATCAAAGTGTAATATGCTAATGATATGCTAAGGCCACACAACTGCTTGCTATGATGTGCACTGACTAACAAAAAACACACACTGTGACAGGTAGGTTGGGTAGGTTAGCTTGTGCTGGGGTCCAGCTGATCAGAACTAAGGGAAACAGGCCTGCCACGCACTGGAGCCTTCCTGCAGTGTCTTCTTGGCTAGCCAACCTCCGGTGTCTCTCCCTGGCGGGGTATCTCAGCCTGGCCTGGGCCCTCTCACAATCAGGGACCCCTCAGGGGATGTTGGAGAGCCAATTTCAGCTCGATCCCACAGGCCACACTGAGGGACCGCACTGGTGCATGAATTCATGCCCTGGCCTGGGCCCTCTCACAATCAGGGACCCCTCAGGGGATGTTGGAGAGCCAATTTCAGCTCGATCCCACAGGCCACACTGAGGGACCGCACTGGTGCATGAATTCATGCACTGGGCCTCTACTATTTAATAAAATTCTAGTAATAAATATTTGAAGAGAATGGTGTGTGTTTATTTAGATCACTTACATACAATGCACACAAAAGATTTGCATGCTATAATTACATATTTGCTTCCAAAATTGCATTTTTGAGTTAGAGAGAAGGTTAAATGTAATCTCTAAAAGAAAATTATCAAACATCAGGAGAAAGCAATCTCTGTGGTATTATAAAGGATCTAGAGGAAACTCAATTGTAATATTAAAATCTTAGATTTCTTAACTTACATAGAGTTTGTCAAATTATTTATTTTATTTAATAATAAAAAGCATTAATATATAACAGCCCTGGCTGGTTTGGTTCAGTGGATGGACTGTCGGCCTAAGGACCAAACGGTCTCAGGTTTGATTTCTAGTCAAGGGCAGGTACCTCAGTTGTAGGCTCCATCCTAGGTCCCTGGGTCAGGAGGTGTGTGATATGTGGGAGGCAAAAATTGATGTGCCTCTCTCACAATGATGTTCCTCTTTCTTCTTTCCCTCTCCTTCTTCCCCTCCATGCTCTCTAAGAATCAACGGAAAAAATATCCTTGAGTGAGGAAACACACTAGAGACCTAATGCACAAAATTCGTGCAGGGGGTGGAGGGTGTCCCTCAACCCAGCCTGCACCCTCTCCAATCTGGGACCCCTCGAGGGATGTCTGACTGCCCAATTAGGCCCACCAGGATCGGGCCTAATCAGGCAGTTGGATAACCCTCTCACAATCGAGGATTGCTGGCTCCCAATCTCTGCCAGCCTGCCTGATTGTCCCTCACTGCTTCTGCCTGCCATCCTGATCACCCCCTAACCGCTCCCCTACCAGCCTGATCAATGCCTAATTGTGCTCCTGCTGGCCTGATTGCCCCTAACTGCCCTCCCCTGTAGGCCTGGTCACCCCCAACTGCCCTTCCCTGCTGGCCTAGTTGCCCCAAACAGTCCTCCACTGCTGGTCATCTTGTGGTGACCATCTTGTGTCCACATAGGGGTGGCCATCTTGTGTGTTGGAGGGATGGTCAATTTGCATATCATCTCTTTATTATATATAGAATAATATTATAATGACAGTGAGGGTGTCCATTTGAATGCCTACCTCACAGAGCCTATTTTATTTGTTACTAGAAGCCTCATGCATGAAGATTCAAGCAAGAATCGACCTTCCTTCCCCTGACTTCCAGCATTTATCTTTGCTTATCTTTGCTCCAGCTGAAGCTGCCTTTTCACTCCAGCCCAGAGCTGCCTTTCCACCTTCCTACTCTGTCCCCAGCCTCCCGGCATCTGCATATGCAAATTAACATGCCATCTTTGTTGGATTAATTTGCATACTCACTCCTGGTTGGCTGGTGGGCATCACAGAGATATGGTCAATTTGCATCTTTCTCTTTTATTAGTGTAGACATATATGTGTGTGTGTGTGTGTAATATGTATATATGTGTGTTATATATATATATATATATATACATATATATATATATATATATTAACATATATAACACATATTTTTATAGGTTTTTGTATTGTGTATATCCTGGGAATTCTACAGTTGTAATTTACTGCATATGTACGAGTACACAGAATTATACAACTGTTATATAGCATTAGAATAATACAAATTATGATAAATTCCATGTTTGCTTTGAAATAATACTTTTACTCTTCTCTTTTTTTAAAGCACATTCCACCTCATGTTTCAACTAATCTCTGTAGTAAAGTTTTAAAAAATCAATAATTACAAATATTTATTTTAGAAAACAGAATCTAGAAAGAAAAAAAAATTGTATTCTGACTTTCCCTTTTAACATTTTTAAGATTGTTTTTCACATAAATATATAGAAAACAGACCACATGTAGGTAATTTAAGGAGGTAAAAATCATGAAACTTTTATTAGGCTGATTATTAATCCATTTAGGGCAGTGGTTTGCCGCTTTGTTGACTAATGAGTTTGCCAACCACTGATTTAGGGTGTTTTCAGATCAAATATAAAATGCAGTAAAATTTAATTACAGTGTTGTTGTGTGTTTTCTTTCATATAGTCTCTCCTTTTTAAGAAATGGAGATATAATTAAAAAACAAAATATACAGTTTGGTATCCTAATCAAGGTAAATGGGAGAAGAGATGGTAGTTATATGTTTACATTATTTAATTCCTTTTTTGAACTAGGTCAAGCTTTTCATGAACTATCCCTCTCTATCCCTCATAAATCGTTTTTATCTGAGAACTTCCATTGAGTGAAAGTTGGAATGCCAGGGAAAGAAATGTAGCAAAACCTCAAAGGAGAGAAAAAAAGGAGGCAAGCCTCACTATCACCCATGGCTACTGCCTGGGGAGTGTCCACACATGGGTGATCCCCAAATATTAGAGAGAGGATGCTGGGATGGGATAACCAGGATGTCTACTAGGCACAGTTTGCAGGGCAAAGTACAAAAGGGGAGAGATTGGCATAAAGCGAGAACACAGGACACCTTCAGCAAGATTTGTCTTTTCAGAGGAGTTTTGGTCATCACGTACATGAGAGAAAACCATCTACTGGTTCCTTATTTTTAATATATATTTTATTGATTTTTTACAGAGAGGAAGGGAAAGGGAGAGAGTTAGAAACATTGAGGAGAGAGAGACATTAATAAGCCGCCTCCTGCACGCCCCCTACTGGGGATGTGCTGGCAACCAAGATACATGTCCTTGACCGGAATCAAACCTGGGACCTTTCGGTCCCTAGACAGATGCTCTATCTGCTGAGCCACACTGGTTTCAGCCTTATTTTATTTTGAAACCATGGCCTTTGGAAATTCTGTTTGTTTCCCCACAGATCCAATAGAAATGATGGTGAACGTCTAAGAAAAAAATTCTACATGACTGTTCAGCATTTTCTCCCAGAAGGCGACCATCTGCATGGCCTAAGAGCTATACCAGTTGGCCAAAGCACTATTTATAAGAGCTTTCATGGAATCAGAAACTTAATCCTAAGGGGAAAAAAAAATACTCTTCCCCTCTTGCGCCAGCCCATCATTATCTCAGAGAGGCTGAATTATATAAATATTCCCTGTAGAGCTCATTAGAGGCCTTCTGGAGCTCAGTCTCCACACAGCCTTTCTCCTCCTACCCAATCTAATGGCTGACACCTCGGGGCTGAATCGTCTTTTTCGCTAATGCAACTTTTCTTCCCTGAGTTGTTTGAAGGGAAATTGACCACCTTGGACTCTGTACGTGAATTTCTTTTTTTCTTTCCTTAATCGGCCGTCTATGACTGGAAGAAATTTCTGTCCTTTGTAGAGAAATGTTTCAGGAGGTAGGTATTCGTAATTGCCTTTTCCTTAGAACTGTTTCCCAAAAGGAATTAAATATATGATGGCCTCTGGGGCATCTACAGGTGAAAACCACTTGGATCCCATCATTTGGGAGTTTGCTTACACGCCAATATCATCAATATTGTTTGAAGGCTTATTATAATTTGGACCTGGGGATGCCAGCAAAAATAACAATGTCCTAATAAATCACAATCAGTTCATAAAGATGTAGCTGCTTTTAAAAGTATGAAATATAATGTACTCGCTTAAAAAGGATACATTTCTCACAGATTTGTTGTTTGTAACATTCATAATTATGCAAAGTCCAAAAAGTCTAGGGTCAAACAAGGAGAAGACAATGCTATAAAAAACTTACTACTTAAATACTGCAAAATTTGCTTTAAAAAAACAGATATTGAGGCCTAGGTATATCTAAAATTAACTCAATATAATTGAGGAAAACATAAATGAAATAAATACTTCATGTATGGCTGAAACAATTCATAACCGAGTTATCAAATAACAGAATTTCCAGGTGTTTATAATATCCAATACCAGGAGTTTAAATTTAAATATCAATAGCTACAATGTTCAGAACCCTCATCATTTGCAGCAATTAGATTAAATGCTTTATACTATGCCATTTTTTTACTCCTCATAGTAGCTAGATGCGTTGAAAAACAGAATCCATTATTTCTGCAATATCATGAAACAATATATTAAAAGCTTATTAGAAGGCTCACAGAGAAAATTAACACTAATATGGGGAGGACTGGAAGAGATCAATCAAACTATATATATATATGCAGAGCCCTTGGATGCAGACATAATATATTGTGGTGAAGGCCTAGGGGGTGGGGTGGGCAGGATGGAGGGAGGCAAAGTGGGGGGGAGAGGAGAGGCATCTGTTATAAAGTAAAAACTAAAATAAAAATAGAAAATCATTATTTGGATGAAAAAATATTCATCAAGCATTTGATTCTAATCGAAACTTAATAAAATGATAAATATCTTTCTCTGCCCTGCCAGAATTCAGGGATAGGGAAGAGTTGATTGTTACATAGACTGAAGAATGATATTAACCAAATCCATTATCAGCCCTACTGTCCCTACTCACAACAAAAGAATGGCTATACAGTGGTACCTTGAGATATGAGTTTAATTCATTCTATAACCTTGAGGCGTGGGAAACTATGAGAGGCTCGAGTCTCGGTAAACTGGTGGGTCGTGTGCAGCTGGCCGATCCACGCAATTACTCCTATCTCAAATGTTGCTCGTATTTCAAAGCAAAGATTATTCACTAGCTGGCGCATATCTCAAAAATCTCGTATGTTAGGGTACTCGTATCTCGAGGTACCACTGTATTGAGAATCTTACCTGGGACTATGGTTTTAATTAGTGTTTTATTCTCAAGAGAAGATGCATCAAGTCATTTTTTATTTAAAGCATTCTTTTTTATTTAACCTCTATTTGGTGAGACAACCTATATAATAAAAGTGTAGTATGCAAATTGTCCCCTCTACCGGGAGGTCTTCTGGGAGTTTGACCAGGGGATAGGGCTGGCTAGGGAAAGGGAGGGAGTACCCAGCTAGCAGCTGGCAGCTGCTAGTAACCCTACTAGTGCATGAATTTCATGTACTGGGCCCCTAGTTTTATATAAAAATGAATCCGTGCACCTTGAAAGGAACTGTGGGCTTTAAGGCTGCAGTGGGCACAGGGGCAGTTCTCAGCCCATCATGTCTCTGCCCGGAGCCCCCTGTTTTTGCCCTCTCTGCCGGCAGCCCTGCTCCCATTGCCGCCACTCCCAAGGATGACAGTGTGGGCTTCTTTCACACCGCTAATGGTGCTAAGTGATGGGGACCAGCACCAGGCACTGGCAGCAGATGCAAATGGCAGCTTCGGTGCCGACTGTGGAGGTAAACAGGGTCAGCCCTGGCAGTGGATGTGGACAGTGGCTCTGCGACCAGCAGTAGGTGAAAGAGGCAGCTGCTGGCCCTGATTGTCCCTCAGGAGCAGGGGGAGGTAAAGAAGCCCGGCAGGGTGATCAGGGCTGGTGCCAGGTGCAGGCATTGGGTGTGAATGGGGCCAGCAGTGGCAGCAGGTGTGAGTGGTGGACTGGACCATGGTGTGCAGGAGCAAAGAATTTTTAGTAATTACCAGAGACCCACCCCAATGACAGCAACAAAGGCCCTGCTTCTCACTTTCTCCACCCTTCTGCCATGGCCGAAGCCCACCATGTTCCATATGCGCCCCCTGGTGGTCAGCACACTTCATAGTGACTGATTGTTCAATTGTTTGGTCTTTTTACATATTAGGTTTTATAGAGAGAGACAGAAAATACTCTTCCATAAATATAAGCAAACTCACTAATATTTTTCTTCTACCATTCATTGTGCTTGGGTGTGCAGGCACATGCTGGCTTAAATGACATACTACATATTACATGATTGTCATTTATTTCTGGTGTACAATATTTTAGTGGAGTTTTTCTTATTATTAGAAGCAAATTATTTTCATTAAATGGAGCATAAAAGTCAAAAGACCTGCTTGAGTCCAATTAGAACTCTTTTCTATTGGGTTTTTAATGGTAAATATATCTGGTTGTCTTCTCTAAATATCCACAAAGGTTTTTAAAAAGAATCTTATAATGTATTTGATATCTCACACCTTTCACCTTCATTAGATCATATATATATGGCTATTTCAGCTTTTTTCTCTTATACATAATTAGTATTTGGAGAAGATTACAGGTTATGGAAAGTTTTCTTAGTTCTGCCTCTTCTGATTCTTTCAGAACAAAATAGGTTTTATATTTGAGCCCAGGTGTTTAGTTAATGGATTAAAATATGCTTACTCCTCTAGAGATACAAGATTGGACAGCAGTAGGCTGATGGTCATTTCTATGGAAAGTAATACAAGAATCATGTTTCATGTACTCCTTCTTCACTGCACAATAAATTAAATTTACTTTTACCCACCCCTACATATTAGTCAGTCTTCACAATCAGAGGGATCTAGAGAAGGGTCTCCTTTTTTTTCTGGAAATAAAAAAGATATAACTGGCATCTTTTTTTTAAGTTATCCATTGTTTAGCAATAATTCATTCTTGGGACCTTGAGGGGGAAAAATGCCTATTCAGAAGGGCTCTTGGTGGCTAAATGGCCTCAAAACACACACACACACACACACACACACACACACACACACACAAGCAACCAAAACAAAAATAAAAACCAGCAAACAAAAAAGCCCACACATAAAACCTGAGGCTGCCACTCATTTCTGCATAGGGGCCTCTCACCCAGTGTATGGTTCAGGGAGAATCCTGCACTTAACTGCCAGCCTGCACTGTGTTCCTGCCCTCTGAGCCAGCCTTTCTAAAGGAGACCCAGAATCCCAATCAACCAATAGAACTGCGGCTTCCTCATCCAATCAGAGCTGTGCAGCTATATCTCCATCAACATCTGCAGGGACCAAGGAGAGCAGTGTCTTTGAGCCAATCACACTGCAAGGATTTGGAGTCCTCATTTGCATAAGGATGGACCAATCAGGGAGCAAGGGTGGGGACTTTTGTTTATATAAGTCAGCTCCCCCATGGCTCTGGGATCACACTTTCTCTTTTCACCAAAGATTAGAAACTGCATTTCCCCAGCTGAAGCTGAGATACTAAAGATAAAACAGCAAAGATGTCTTGCTAGACCAGAGTGCAGAAGAGAGGGCAGGACAGGGCAGGGCAGATTGGAGCAGAGCTGAGTAGCCAGAGAGGGGTCTGGTCACAAGACCACCTGGCCTTAGGACTCACAAACATGCTGCTTCATAATTGAGCTGACTTGCTACTCCCTAGCTGTGCTGTATCGCAATTGAGCTCTTTGCACTGAATTATTCCCTTCTTCACTGCACACCAAATTAAGGGTTCCTGTTGTTGAACTCACACCAACCACCATTGTGGACCAAAAAAAAAAAAAATGTGGGGAATAGTTCCCCACTTCCATATCCAATCCATCCATAAAATAGAAATGCCTCAATGCACTTTCCCCCCAACTTCATGAAATGGAGGAAACATTTAGTATTTCAAATATTAAATGTGACTAGCTTCCTACTTATAGAGAAGGGAATAAAAAAATATCTGTCTTCCCATAGGTAATTCAGAATTGACGATGCATCCTATTTCTTTTCCTTATGAAAATCCCTACTCAAACAGGGAAGGCAAATCCACTAAATTTACACAGTGATTAATGACCACAGCTTGGCTGATTACCATACACCAAAAACATACACCTACTAGAAAACATTCAATGATGAGTAATTTAAAGACCAAAAGCATGGACTAGAAACTTAGATTTATTAGAAATTTAACAATTATGTATCTAGGGCAAAGTCTAAGAGATCAACCATTCTATAAGAATTTTCACATATTTGGTCACCAATAACATCACTAGGGATTACATATTAAAACTTTAAATACGTTGACTAACAATGATTGATGTATATTATTAAATCTATAATTAAATACGGCAAGTGACATACACACATATTATACAGCATTAAAATGTACTTTGCCAAAATTTATATGTTCATAGTACTGTAGTTACTACAGAGAAGATAGAAATTTTAGTTCCTCAAGTGTCTTGAGGTTAGCTTTCTGGAGTGAAATTTGCCTAGCTTTCTCCTCAAATGTTCTTAATGCCACTAGTTGAAATAACATTGGAATATTAAACATTGTCTTATGTTACTGAATATGTCTTCTGCTCTTTTTTTGGGGGGGGGAAGAATTGGTTATTTTTTTCCTGTTCTGCATAGAAAAGATTGAGTGATGAAAGATATAGTGACGAAAACTGCAGCTCATGAACTACATGCAGCTCTCTGGCCCCTCGAGTGTGGCTCTTCCACAAAATACCACAGCCTGGGCGAGCCTATTTGGAAGAAATGGCGTTAGAAGAAATTTAGGTTTAAAAAATTTGGCTCTCAAAAGAAATTTCAATCATTGTATTGTTGATATTTGGCTCTGTTGACTAATGAGTTTGCCGACCACTGGAGGTGATTCAATCACTTTATCTTCAGTCATACTAGCACTCTTGTCAATGAGCTTAGAGATCTTATAGTAATACCCATATCTAAGTTCATATAAAACTCCTTTAACTCGGAATACTTTGCAGGTTCATGCAAATGGGCTCAGGTATATTTTGAAAAAATTATGGAAGGGTCTGAAGATGTGCAAGGTGTTTTAAAGACCTAGCTCCTTCATTATAGCAATAAAATAATTTCTCTACCATCCAAGATTTGATTTGTCTGATTTCTTTCTCCTATTTATTTATACCTTTCATTTTAATATATTTCAAGCATATCACTATTCATTTTTTATTTCAATTGTTTTCTTAAGTTTATTTCAAGTATAAAAAGTAATGTTTCAATATTATCAAAAATCCTGTCAGTTTACTAAGTATAAAAGAAGATTTCTGACAATAAAAGTTAACAATTAGGTATAAAATACTTAGGAATATACTTTGACATTCAGAGAGCACTTTTGAAAACTAAATTCTGCCAGTAAGTTTTAGAAACAAAAATATATTTAAAGTCTCAGCTAAAGTCACCACTGTCCCTCTCTTAATTTCTGTTATCTAAGAGTAATATGGCAGACAATTTAAAAGTTCTCAAGAAGAGATAAACAAATGTAAGGTTTATTTTCCAGAGGCCAATTTTCTAAAAATATGTGATTTCCAATACAAATGTTTTCTTTCTGAAATTTCAGCCAAGGATAGGAATTTAGGGCATACATACAAATGAGTAGATCATCCTGCCTCCTGATGCTAACACTGAGGAATTTAAAGAATACATTTTCCCTCACTTGAAATTGTAGTGTTGTTTTTTTCAAATCCATTTTTATTATAAGGCATTTTCTTGTAGAAAAACCAAAAAGTTTGAGGGCACTAACCTCTAGATCCCCAAGTCTGTCCAAGACTTCAGATACTGATTGTTAGACTACAGGCCTTCAAAATGGCTTTCAGTTTTGATAACTGGTGAGAAGGACTCACAGAACCCACTGAAAGATATATTCACAGGTTTATTGTAAGAAAAGGAGAGTGAAAAATCACCCAAGGCATTACGCTAAGCGAAGTCAGCCAGGCAGAGAAAGATAAATATCACATGATCTCACTCATTTGTGGAATATAATGAACAACATAAAATGATGAACAAAAACAGATCCAGAGACAGAGAAGCATCGATCAGACCATCAAACCTCAGAGGGAAGGTAGGGGAGGGTGTGGATAAGAAAGAGATCAACCAAAGGACTTGTATGCATGTATATAATCCTGACCAATGGATACAGATACCAAGGGGGGTGAGGGCATGAGGGGCAGTGGGAGGGTCAACAGGGGGATAAGGATACATATGTAATACCTTAATCAATAAAAAGAGAGTGAGAGAGAGAGAGGCATATAAAGCAGAGTCTGGGAAAGTTTCAAATTCAAATGAGAAGCTTCCATCGTCCTCGTGATGTCTTATCTCTGGGCATTGATGTATGACTGTCCTTAAGGAGCATCGCCACATTGTGAAGCTAACCCAAGCCTCGGTGTCTAGAGTTTCTATTAGGGCTCATTACTTATGTGTGACTGACTGACTAATCAAATGATTTATTTCCCTTGTTTTTGAACTCAGTCCTAGCACCCTTTCCTCTAGAGGTCTGGCTAATATCACACACTCAAAAGGCTCACCATGATTCATCTCATAAGCATACACAATCAGCTGGTTAAAGGGTCCCATCATCAATAACAAAGATATTCCTATCGCTCAGGAAATTCCATAAACAGATAAGGAAACCGAGGTTCAAATGAGATGAACAAAAGTTTTAGTAATAATGTCCCAGAAGCCAGAGACAAAGGCTTCCTCTCTTTGAGGAAGGCCAGATCCTTTCCTACACACTGTCCCTGAAATTATCAATTAATTTTATCTAAATCTGGATTTATTGTTAACTTACTAAGAGGACAGGAGACTCATGTCTTTTATTTCTCTCTTGTTTTGGTGGCAAACAGCGTAGGGAGGCAAGCGGTTGCAATTTAACAAGTAGCCACTCAGTACCAGCATGGCTTTGCCAGTTGAATTTATGTAAGATGGCAACCGATGTAAAAGTTCATCTCATTTAAACCTCGGTTTCCTTATCTGTAAAGGCATAATAATCATGTCCTCTGAGAGGATCAAACATTGTAAGTGGAAATGTATGTGAATTGTAAATGTGCTCAGGAAATGAGACTTATTTGTGGCAAATCAAATGATCAGGTCTGCAAGAGAGGGGCACTGGATCCCATTTATTTTCATACATCCCAGGGCATGGAACACAGACATCACTGAAATTTCTAATAACGCATATATTCTCTGCCTAGAAAATATAGGCAGAGCATTGTTATGGACAGATGGAGATTTCATAGATTTAAATATTATGTACTCTTAAGGCTTTTTATAATCATTAGTTTGGAGAAGCAAGCTTTATTTGCTGCAATCAGTTGGTAATAGTGCACAAGAGCCAACCGTGTATCAGTTTTTTTCAATTCCCCATTCAGTGAAGTCACGTGGGTACCCTAAAATCAGCCATACTCAGAATATTTACATCACCACCATCTGTAAGTTTTGAAAATCAATCCCTTCCTTATACTTTCCCTCCCTCCCCAAAGAGCTGATTGTTTAAATTCCCCAACATACTCTGGATATATAACAAACAACAGAAAGATGTAAATTATGATTGTCAAATAAGAGAAAAGGTGTTCCACCGTGTAGCTGGTAATCCTTGGGATTTTCATGGGATATGAATAAGCCTATTTCCTAGGAAAAATTGTATATAATTGGTGTAATTGAATAGAAGGAAGCTGAGGGATATGGGTATGATGAATAATGTGAATTAAGGTAGATTAGCCAGAAATTCAAACATAATTTCAATTAGGGTGATTAGAATATTTGGCTCTAGTGGAGAATGCAATTAATGTTCATCCTATTTACAGTTAAAAATAAATCAGAGAGAGGGAGAGGGAGAGGGAGATGAAGGGAGAGAGGGAGGGAGGATGGGAGGCTGAGAGAGAGAGAGAGACAGAGAGAGGGAGAGAAATCAGGGCCACAGTGGATAAAAAATTGAATTATCAGCTGAGACATGACATTTAGGTACATTTGTGGAGGGTGTGAGAACATGTAAAACCACAAAAAAAAATTAAACAGTCCCAATGGTACAATACTGATGAGAATAATTTCAATGGACGCAACATGTAAGTTGAGAATATTGCAGCACTTCCATTTTGAAGCCTTATCAACCGCTTGGGAAATTCAAACAATGTAAAAATATGTGAAGAAAAGGGAAAAGGAGGAAGGAGGAAGAAAGGATCCAAACTTGAATGAAAACCCCCTGAATTAGTTATGTCTACAGAAATCAAACAGAGCACAGTATTATTTTTTTCTTCAGAAATAGCCATCATCTTGAAAACAATTCTTTTCAACAGACTTCAAAGTTTTCTTTCAAATGGGTAATATGTTGATAGAGG
This sequence comes from Lasiurus borealis, assembly GCA_004026805.1. Taxonomy (NCBI): domain Eukaryota; kingdom Metazoa; phylum Chordata; class Mammalia; order Chiroptera; family Vespertilionidae; genus Lasiurus; species Lasiurus borealis. The sequence goes on along the minus strand of PVJN01009787.1, from coordinate 15,501 downwards.
AAATGGTTCAGAGAGATGGTTGTTAGCTTGAGAGAAAATATTCACCAGTGATGAAAGTGTTTGACTGTTGTTTTCTGATTTCCTCTTAAAAAATAACATAGGTATCACTCATTTAGAGACCATAAGACTGAGCAGGAATTTGTGCTGTCAAACCCATCCATCTCCCTAGTTTTGGAGCGCACTTTCATTTTCTAAAATAATAGTTTTCACGTCTCACATTGTATTGTTATTACTCTCAGGTTTCACTATCCATTTATTGATTGATCATTGTTGTTTATAACTTTTTGTACCGAGCATACGTTTTTCTAAATCTGCCAGGCTGTATCTCTTATTTATGGTACCCTCTATGTTTTCCAAGAGAAACTCTGTTTTTCACATAATTATGATATCTTGGGAGCTCTATTCCCTATTTAACACAACTTAGGATATCATAAATTTAGAAACCATAATTTTATTACAGAACATCTAATCCTATCTTGTATTATCAACAGAAAAAAAACAACACAAGATTTTAGTTGACTTGCTAGGGTCATGTAACTCATTAGTGAAAATTCAACATTCATGGTTTTCATTCACAGTTAATCATAGATCTTAATTTATTTTTTACTTTTAATCCCCTCCTTTTTTGTTGCTTATATGTGTGTGCAATCTTTAGTTATATTAAGGTGGATTTCAGATTGTACAGTTTAGCTTCCAACTCACAAAAAGATATATTTGTTGAAAGTCAACATGTAGTCAGACTCTAAGGTAATTAAAACTTTTCATCTTAAATTGACTTCAATTCTAACTACAACCCCAAATTTCCAACATAGTCAAGCAGTGATCTTTGGCACTCACATCTGTGATCCAAATGGCCCTGCAGATGTGAAATTGTGTGTTGCTATAGAAGAACAGCTGGGACCAGTAATTAGTCAAGTCAGCATGAGCTCAAGCACTAGAGACTAGAAAGTCTCATCTCTTTGGTAGAGAACTCTGGGAAAGGAAGCAAAGGGCCAGCTAGGTGCAGGAGTGGCCTCATGAGTGATACAACTGTGAGCATAATTAGGCTCACCTGCTACTAGCACATGGAAATTCTATTTTATCCTTGCATATATTAAATCTGGCCATCAGATTTAATACTGTGCTGTATTTGACTTCTGTAGACATAATCTCATCCCCACTATGATAGAGATCCAGCTCATTCAGGTCTGATGCCTCAGATAGACTAAAAAATGAACCCTGTCTAGAGAATGAAAGAAGTGAGTATGTCAACGATCCTTAGACTTTGAGAAAGTTTTCTTGGGGATCTTTAATTTTTTTCTATGTGATTAGTAACTGTCTATAGTTTGACAGATGAAGAATAGGAGATATTTATCAACTTCTCTAGTTTCAAACAAATTTGAGCATTAGGGTGAATTGAGGAGTGTGATGTCATGGTTAAGTAACATGACTCAAAGGCGACGAGAAATTCAACAAAGCTGGAGCACAAATTTGCCACCAGTTCATGAGTTTAAACTGTTGATCTTGGAGAGAAAAAAAATGGCAGCAGAATACACTAATGTGTTCCAAGCCTTGTCCCAGAGCAGATCGAAAGAAGAGTTGAGGATCGCATGGGGAGTGTTTGTTGGCAAGTTAAGGGACAGTTGTCCTTAAGAAGGTGGGGGACTGCTGGATGGGGCTCCCCTGACTAGGCATCCCCCATCTGCATTATTTATTGCTACTTCTCACGCATGGCATGCAGCCCTCTCTTGAAAAATTGAATCTTATGCTCTAGGGTCTTTTCTTGCCATGAATTTAATATATACATCTATTTGTATTAATTTCAGAGAGGAAGGGAGAAGGAGAGATAGAAACATGAATGATGAGAATCATTGATTGTCTACTTCCTGTATGCTCCCTATTGGGGATCCAGCCTACAACCTGGGAATCGAATCCTACCTCCTAATTCATAGGTCGATGCTCAACCACTAAGCCACTCTGTCTAGGCTCTGGTGAGACTATTACAGTAGCAGGGATTCTGTCCCATTCCCGGTTGGAGGTCACCTCCTCAGAACTCACTGCCCAGAGGGAATAATTATTTGTTTAGTCTGATTAGATTCACCCCTGAGAATTTTTATTCTTGACACACCTCTCTCTGTCTTTCCTAACTTTTAAACTAGTGCTGAAAAGATGTCCATGTACAGAGACTGTTGATTTCATTGTACTCACTCACTGCATGATCAACCTCTCTGCAGAAGGAAATAATGAACCCAAGGGGAAAATAATAGAAACCATGGATATTGGAGATGGAGAAAGAAAAGGGTTCCTAAAAAGATGGAAAGTAAGATTTCTGAGGACACTCTGATGCCCTGATAACTATTATATTTTTAAGGAATAATCATGGTATTGATGATGAATAACATTGCTGTAAATACAGTGGTACCTCGAGATACGAGTTTAATTCGTTCCGTAACCTTGAGACGTGGGAAACTATGAGACACTCGAGTAGTGGTAAACTGGTGGGTCGTGTGCAGCCGGCCCATCCGCGCGATTACTCATATCTCAACTGTTGCTCGTATTTCAAAGCAAAAATGGCTCGCTCGATGGCTCGTATCTCAAAAATCTCGTATGTTAGGGCACTCGTATCTTAAAGTACCATTGTAATGGGTAAAATAAGGTTAGTATTCAATATACTAATGGTGAGTTTCTGGCAAGGCTGCCGAAAATTAATACAAACAGTGAGTACACAAGCATTTGTTCTATCATAAAGCCTAACCTTTTAATTCTAGTCAGGCCTGATTACAGTAGTAGGACTCCAAGATCAAGAGTTCTGTTTCCAGATTTCTTAGTAACATTGTGACTTTCGGAATGTCCCCTTAGTTTTGTGACCAACACTCAATTTCCTCTTCTAGAACATGAAACAGTTAGCATTCTGGAATTTTGGAGAGCTAACCTTCTGTGAGCCTAGCCAACTTTAAATTAGTGTTCGGAAAGAACACCACTCATCCTAGCTTTAGTCAGAACTGAGGAATAAGAAAAAAAATGAAGGGTTTAAAGAGCTAAGATACCTCCCTCTGATTGGCCAGCCCATTGGCTGTGAGTTGGTTCAGATGTTGCTTGAGGAACAGCCAAGACAATTCAGAACTTTAGGAAAGAAATTGCAGATTTTCCAAGGATTGTTGTCGGATGCCCCAGTTATTCCCAAATCTGTTATGAGAAGATAAATAAAGCATGAAAATGGCCAACTCCTCCCGCATAGTTCCCAAACAGAACAATGTGGAAGCTTTAGAAAGGTCTCGGGCTCTTCTATTGCACAGATTAAATTCTGGAAGTTAATGTGGTGCCCACACAATGAGGGGTGGCGGTGGGGTGGAGACTCCAGGTCAGTCCAGCAGCAGTGATCCTGTGATCTGCTGCTAAGAGATCCACACAAGGGATCACCTGGGCAAGTTCTGAAAGAAAATCTCTCCTCCCCAGCAGTAAATCTGGAAACAGATAGAAGAACTTAAGCTGCAAGACCTCAGAAAGTGAACCTGTGTGGCCTTATCTGCTCTCCACAGACACCCAGTGCTCTCAAAGGGGCCACCAGCAGGCTGCTGGGGTCTTCCTGATGGGCTGAGAACTGATCCAAAAATAATGTTTCTTTATTCTCTGTGTGTGTGTGTGTGTGTGTGTGTGTGTGTGTGTGTGTGTGTAAAATCTGAAAACACCACGCATTTCTATTTCTGTGCATTATTCAACCATTTTACTGGTAATTCTCTCTCTCTCTCTCTCTCTCTCACACACACACACACACACACACACACACACACACACATAATATGTAAGACAAAGTAATGCTGTAGTGCTAAAAATTTACTAAATTCTACTATTTAGGCCGAAACCAGTTTGGCTCAGTGGAGAGAGCCTTGGCCTGCGGACTGAAAGGTCCCGGGTTCGATTCTGGTCAAGGGCATGTATCCTGGTTGCGGGCACATCCCCTGTATGGGGGCATATAGGAGGCGGCTGATCAATGTCTCTCTCTCATTGATGTTTCTAACTCTCTATCTCTCTCCCTTCCTCTCTGGACAAAATCAATAAAATATATTTAAAAAATTCTACTATTTAAGTTCTACCAGAAGTTCTATTTGCAAAGACACATGGCAAAAACCGAAGGGCACATGTGCAGGCATCAAAGCTTGGGAATCACCTGTTGCTCAACGGGAGACTTTGGTAGGAAATCTTTTATCATGATTTGGTAGAAAGGAAGTTAAGTGTATACACATGTCAATCTACAGTAACATTTGAATAAGTAGACAAGAGTTTTATTTTATTCACATATATCACCGTCAAATATTTTAGCACATAAAAGCTGCTCTTTGAATATCAAATAGCATATAAAAAATGCAGAGAAACTTTCTATCAAGGCAGGGGAGGAGGAGGTAGGGGTGGGTGCAGGGGGAATAAACAGGGGCATCTGCAATAATATCAACATTAAAAATGTTTAATAAATAAAACAATTTGCCAAAAAATAGTCCCCGTATAAAATAAAACCTCAAAAATACGGTCTGTTTTTTAAAAAAACATTTTATTGGGCTGTATTCATTAGGGCGTAATGTTTTGAGCACTGGTACTGAAAATAAACTATCTAAATTCTAATTTCAATTGTGATATTTGCAAGCATTAGACCTGGCCTCAATTTCCTTGTTGGTAAGACAGTCACGATGGAAAAAATAGCTCCTATTTCATGGGGTCACTGTGAGGTGTCAATGCATTGAGCAAGGTGACAAAATATGAATTGCTGGAGCAGAATTAGACTCATTGCTAGATATCTTACAGCGCTTGTCGTGCGGATTAGAAAATGTGATTCTATGTGAAAAGGACTAACTCCCGGGAGCCCAAAAGCATGAAAGATAAGACTGTATCATTACCCATGAAATTATAAAGAGGGTGTTTATAATATCCATTTCTCTATTTTTTGTATGTATTGTTCTTAAATTGTTCCTTTTATGTTATTAAGGGACTATATCTGAAGAATGTCCTCTCTCAGCTTGGCTATCAGAATTTCTTTTTAAAGTTGTTTTAAGTGTTTAAAGGAAAAATGCCCTTCACTCTTCTCCCCTTTTGCACCTTTGTTTTGAAGCTTCTAGTAATAAGAAGAGAACGCCAGGAATTGAAAGCCCAAGCAGACGAGAAGAGAAAATGGATCCATCCTCTCCTACTCGCCATTGGAAAACTTGTACAGTGCTTACTTTGAAAATTCGGAGTTCAAATTCTTTTAAACCAGATAACATTTATTTCTAGTGCCGTACATTTAAGTCACATCTATCACCTTTTTGCCATCCCTTATCGAAATCCTGTTTCCATAGTGAACTCAATCTTGGAGGTTGAGTTGAGATCCAGGCATAAAATCGTCTAATTAAATGAACTGAAAATAAGATATAAAAATCTTAAACTTCCCAGAGACATTTCAATTTTAAATGAGGTGCTTTATTAATAGCGATGAAGCTCTACTTGATGAAATGTCAGGCTGTGTGATAAAAGAAAAATGGAGAAACTAACATTTATTGAGTCCACTATGTACTGATACTTTAAAATAAGCATAATAAGTATATTTTTTGAAGAAATTTTAAAGACTCAGAGCAGTTAGAAAATTTATCTGAGTCACACAGGTAATATAGTAAAAAGACTCAATACAGACTGTCATTTTTACAAATTATTACTCCAGTGTCATGCAACAAGAGTGATGGCAACAGTTACTCATTCCTCAGTCTGAGTTCAATGATAATCACTGGAAACTATGTCCAGTAAAATGAGTGCATCTAAATGCAAATATAACATATGTTATTGATAAAGGCATAATATCTGTTTTGCAAATCTAGTGAGGGGTATAGAATTTCTAATAACATGAGCATGTTAAACAGATTAAAAAATTGAGCCATTTTCATTGGCTCAGAGAGTAAGGTCCATTTTGTTGGTTTTTCTGCCATAAGTACCTAATTTCTGATTTATTTAGCAGGCGGGGCAAAAGTAGGCTCAGAGTTGTGAGTCTCTGAAATGCAGAGTTTTCGTGCATTATTATTTATTATTTAATGCATCATTTTCCATATGAAAAATTGGAACCTTTTGCCCTACTCTGTATTTATTTACCTCATACATTATGTTATATGGTAGGACATGTGTGCTAATATTCATTCTTGAGACTTTTTTTTTCCCAACCACCTCGTTAATAGCTAAGGTCTCTATTTCAATTTGTACCATATTTTCCGGCATATAAGATGACTGGGGGTATAAGACGACCCCAACTTTTCCAGTTAAAATATAGAGTTTGGTATATACTTGCCCTATAAGACGACAACCGGTGTATAAGACGACCCCTAACTTTTGAGAAGATTTTCCTGGGTTAAAAAGTCATCTTATATGCCAGAAAATAAGGTAAATTACGCAGTAAAAGTGCTGCTGAGAATCTGCAGCAACCAGACAAAACATAAATGTAATTCTCTCTCAACAATTAGCAGCTTAAGATCGATCAACTACAGTGTTAACGTTCACACATTCACAGGTGTCATTTATATACTTTTCCATTCATGCGAGTTTTTATTCTTACACACTTTGATAAAACACACAGTCTAGTAGTCAGTTCTACTGGGGATATCACTTATAGCATACATAACACAAAGATAGAAATATCAACTCTAAGATCCACATTCAAAACCCCCAGTCTCATTTAGGGGTGGGAACTATAATTTTGCCTTGGTGAATTTGTTGACTATAGTATTTGGTTTGGTTTTGGATGCATATTTTCCAAAGCCGAAAGGAAGCTCTGTATTGGAACTCTCTCAGAATTCAGCATTTCATCTGACTGTACCTCAAAGGAATATGAAATTAGAAGCAAATCCAAAGGCAGTGAAAGACGCATGAAAATATGCTCATTATCAGGTCATGACTAGCAAGGAAGGCTTAATCTCAGTATTTTCCTTGGTATCAGATTTTTTACATCAAAGGTATGTTTGTATGATTGCCTTTGTTGTTACGAAAATAGTATCTTGAGTAATCAATATTTCTCTTTGTGCTGCACAGGTATTTCTACTGACAGCCTCCTTCACTATGGAAAGTGATTTCTGTGACCATCATACAGTTTTATATTTCCAATATGCAACAATCAAATATCTGAACGCACAGGGTTGTTCAATTCCATGTTATCTGATAGACATTTATTTTCTGGCTGTCAGAAACTTTCATCTTCATCCCACACATGTGGCATTCAATGGGCGGAGCCAAATAGGAAAAAAAGAAAGTTCCTTCCTCAAGAATGTTTTGTGATTACAGAAAAGGTCCCTCAATAGGTTTGTCTCACTAGGAGAAGCAAAGAAAGCTCAGCAGAGAAGCATCAAACAGACTGACAAACTACAGCAGGAGGTAAAAGATCAATGGAAGGACTTGTATGCATGTATATAAGTATAACCAATGGATGCAAGACACTATGGGGGGTATAGGGGGCTGAGGGCATATGCCGGGGAAGGGGGGAATGTCAATGGTGAAAAAAAAAGGATGTATGTACTACTACTTGTAATACTTTAAACAATAAAATAGAATTACAAAAAAAAAAGTTAACTATGTACTAACCATGTAACCCAGTAGTCTTACCCTTAGATACTTGCTAAGAAAAATAAAATTGTCTGCCCTCCCCCGCCCCCCAAAAAAAGAAAGAAAACAGAGAGATATTTGTCAAGGAAGATACTACATAATGACCATCATTATTAAAATGCCAAACAATATATATATTTTTTTACTTGATCAACATTACATAAAGTTTCATTGAAAATGCCCTGTTCTCTAGTTTCCAAGGTTTTTATAAGAAAGGGCACAGCACTTTGTAGAGTGCAAATTTCACAGGTGATAGTTCCCACTTTGGGTATTTGGAATTACCCTGAAAGGAAAGCACATTATTATTACCCATCTCTGAAGATGTTCCACCTACATGGTTCATTGTCCTACGCACTTGTTTACTTTGTGCTTACAGGTATGAAATTACAACACTGTGTTTTCTTTTTATCTTTTGCATCGTTACAGGAACATTTCAAAGGATGGAGCAGTTTCACTAAGTAAATGGAAAGTATCTAAACTCAACAGCAGATGTGACACTTCACATCCATTTACAAAAAAAAAAAAAGACAAAATAGAGCTTATTCATTTAGGACGTTTTTCTTCTTTAACGTGACTCCATAATTTATTTTTTCTATCAGAATAACTCATTTTGTTACATTTCTTTGTTATTTCTATTTGGGGAAAGGTTTGGAGCTTTTGGAATCGGAGGCTACCTCAGTACATTTTTCAGACACCAAATCTTTACAGGTAAAAACCCTTCAGCAGCCTCTGTGTTTTAGCTTTTGCGCTTATCACTTGGAATTCACGCTTGCTACGCCACCAACCTTCAAGAGAATTTCTTGAACATCTGTCCCATTTTTATTGATATTCTGGAATTCAAGGGAGCTATGAAGCGTTGTTTTCTGTAGCCTCTCTACTAGAAATATGTTTATGGCCTTGCTCAGAGTAAAGAAGACCCAGTATTATTTTTTCTGTTTTATTTACTTTGTAACTATTAATGGAAACAGGATTTTTTTTTAGTAGAATTACTGACTTGTCTGAAGATATCAAATCTCAAGGCACAGTTATTTTCTGTCTCTTTGTCAATGGATTGGGGCCATTTTGCCTATCATTTTTTCTTTTCATTAATCCTCACCTGAGATTTTTTCCTTTGATCTTTTAGGGAGAGTGGAAGAGAGAGGGAAAAACTGAGAGAAACATATTGACTGGTTGCCTCCTGCATGCGCCCTAACCAAGGCCTAGTCTGGGGATAAGCCTGCAATCAAGGTAAGTGCTGTTGATGGAATCGAACCTGGAACCCTTTTATCTGCAGGTCCACAATCTATCCACAGAACCAAACTGGCTAGGATCATTAACCTATCTGGACAGTGGAATAGTCAGTCAAAAAGATCTGCCTCCTTAAACTGAACTACCATATTTGCTGATTTATCAGATGAATTATATCAAAACTAATCCAGCCAGTCTGGAGTCTAAAAATATAAAGGCATATAAAAATTCTAAACCTCTGACACTCGTAATAATAGCTTACCGTATTCAAAAGTTTAACTCAAGACATAAACGTAAGACATTTCAAGACAAGAACATCAGTTATCCAATAAACTGCATTTGTTAAAAAAAGGCAATTATAGATTGTTTAGCTGTTGCACATAAATCACTAGAATGATTTCCTCACATGATGATAGTTGTCTAGCATGTAAGATGAGATTGTATTATAATAATATTGAGCTAGAGAGGTGATGTGGTGTGTATATGGTGTTAGTGCCATTAAGCCTGCATGTTACCTTTAACCAATAATACTCATAGTAATGTAGCTTCTAATTTTCTTGAACAGTCACTGAAAATATTATCCTATTAATAGAATCAATGATATTTAGAATATTTATGTTTAATTTCTAAACGTTTTGTTATAATTTTGAATGACTGGGAGGTGAAAAGATAAAATAATAAACTGCATGAAAAGCACTCTTCTAACTTTTTACAGTACTAAACTGGATTAGTGACAGAATAATGTCAATAAAAGCAACAGAACAGAGCAAAATTTAATGCTGGAAAGCAGCATAGTTTTACCTCTAAGATTCTGAGTTTCACCAAAACCAGTCTGGCTCAGTGGATAGAGCATCAGCCTGCAAACTGAAAGGTCCCAGGTTTGAATCTGGTCAAGGGCACGTACCTTGGTTGAGGGCATATCCCCAGTAGGAGGTGTGCAGGAGGCAGCTGATCAATGTTTCTCTCTCATCGATGTTTCTAAATTTTTATCCCTCTTCCTCCTCTCTGTAAAAAATCAATAAAAAATATATTTAAAAAAAAGATTCTGAGTTTCCTTATATTTATTTTCATATTTTATACTCAGAAACATCTTTATGCTCAAAATTATATAGCATTCAGAGTGACTTTTACTTCAAGAACATCCACAAACACTATAGTATGTCAATAAAAATATCAGATAATGCATGTTTACTTACTTCAAATACTTTTTCTGCTTAATCTCTTATATGTTTATGTAATAACTTTTAAATATATAATAACAATGAAGTGATCCAAACAAGTCATGTTTAAGTAAAGAATCATCATGTTTCCTATCTTTGAATCTAGTTCTTTTAGCTGGGCAGAGTAGATGAGATCAATGAATATCAGCTAAGGAATATATTATAACTATATCTAAGGGGAGAGAGCAATAACATTAGCTTTTATTGATCCCTTTGACTAACAATATCTCCTATTTCTGAGTACTACCTCTGTGCCATGCACTTTCTGAAGCATTTTATGATTTATGGGAAGATTATACATGTGCAAACACACACACACACACACACACACACACACTCAACCATCTGTCAACATCTATCCATCGATCAATCAATCAATCATCTTTACCTGTATTTCTCTACACTCACACACTTGGATACATTTCTATATTTATATCTATCTACCTACATAATACACTTAATATAATCTTAGCCAAAGAGATATGACTGCAAGGAAAACTATACAGTGGCACCTTGAGATACAAGTGCCCTAACATACAAGATTTTTGAGATACGAGCCGTCAAGCAAGCGATTTTTGCTTTGAAATACGAGCAACATTTGAGATAGGAGTAATTGTGCGGATCGGCCAGCTGCACAAGACCCACCAGTTTACCGTGCCTCAAGCGTTTCATAGTTTCCCACGCCTCAAGGTTACGGAACGAATTAAACTCATATCTCGAGGTACCACTGTATATTTAACAAGTGACTCAGAGAAGCAGCTCAACACTGGTGGTACCGATATCAGTTCTCAATGGAGTTGGTGCAGCACAGTCCACTCATTCTGTGGACGTCATAGTCCAGACTCCTTTGTAGCAGCTGTTTCGGAGGACATACTCGTAAAACTGGTTCTATGGTGCAATGAGGTTTTGTCCTGGACTGCCTGCTCTCCTTCAATCCCTATATGTTTAACCCTCATGTATAAGGTGTCCTGTCGACATAGTAAGTACCTGCAATTATTCTACCAAATATCTTTACTGCTTGAGTTACTCAGAGTTAATTTCTGTTGTTTGCAACCAAGAACACGTATGACACTATTGGGTTTGGGAGACCACAGAACTAGAAGAGAGTGAAAGTCTTACATATATCCATGCATATACCGTGGTACCTCGAGATACGAGTGCCCTAACATACCAGATTTTTGAGATACGAGCAGTTGAGCGAGCGATTTTTGCTTTGAAATACGAGCAACATTTGAGATAGGAGTAATCGCGTGGATCGGCCGGCTGCACACGACCCACCAGTTTACCACGACTAGAGTGTCTCATAGTTTCCCACACCTCAAGGTTACAGAACAAATTAAACTTGTATCCCGAGGTACCACTGTACAATGATAGAAACCTGTAAGTGAATGGTGTTCTGTGGTGAAGGTATTAGTTCACATATCATTATGTCACCTAGAAGAAATACAGTGTTTGAGGAACTGAACTAACCCTAACATAACATAGTATGAATGACAGGAGGGATTAAACATGTATCTATTTCTAACAGAACTAGACAGCTTAAGAAAAGAGTACTGCAATCTTCAATCACTAACTGTTCAGGTCAAAACAAACACTGAAGGCCAGAAGGAGTTCATGAACATGGTAAACACACTTGTCACTTACAGGCACAGGGTTGAAGGAGACAGAAGGAAATTACCATTGGATTCTAAAAACTGCCAAATCATACCATATGAATTTAGTATTTTCTAACATATAGAATAGATGGCAGGGCTTAAACATCAAGAATAGCAGGTTTGCCCACCAGTGTAGCCCAATGGTTGAGCATCAACCCATGAACCAGGAGGTCAGGGTTTGATTCCTAAACAAAGTACATCCCCAGTAGGGGGCATATGGGAGGCAGCCTATCAATGAATCTCATTATTGATGTTTCTAGCTCTCTCTCCTTCTCCTTTCCTCTCTGAAATAAAAAATATATTTAAAAAACAACAACAACAACAAAAAAAAACCCTTACCTTCCTCTACAACCAGCCTTAGTCAGATATTGAAATTATAGATCTGGTTTTTAAATTATGAAACATTATAATTATTGCAATAATTTAACATCTTAATCATGTTTTGAAAAAAATAATTTAAAACTTGCAAATCATGAACTATGTACTATTTGAATCTGGATGTTCCAAGCATATAACAACGTACTCCGATGCATTAGCTCACTAACTTAGGAAAATGGCATTAAAAAGAAGTAGAAGAAAAAAATAATTTTCACTCCCTGTTTATTAACAGATTAAAGCCTCTTTGTGTGACTCCAGCTCTTTACTAAAATTAGAGTTTTACTCCAGCTAATTCTAAGGCAATGCTGGCATCTTTTATTGCAAATACAATCAGCAGGAGCAATATTAACAGTTCTCTGAGAAACATAGTGTGGGGACTGCTGGCTCGGGAACCAGCAATAAAAAGGCTTGAGAAGTAGCAGTTAATGAATGATTTAGGATCCAAATAAAGTGATTTTGAAATTATGGTTTGACTCGTTCTCAAAATTCACGGCAGGAAAGACAGGCTCAGAGGGGGGAAAGACACAGCCAGCTTGTGAGAGTTCACTCTGACTGCCATCAGGTCGATGCTGACCCAAATCCATAAAGTCTGACATTTATGTATAAGAATAGAACAAGTATTTGACAGGGGGACAGAGACTGGAATTCATATTCTGAATTCAGTATAGCATGCCAGTGACCCGGGGAGAATTGTTCTGTCTCTCTGCTCCAAATGGAAGAAGTACAGTAGTGGGCTGTCTGCCAGCAAACCAGGGGAGGAAGCTCTGAACCTTGGAGGCACTTAACCTAAAATTACACAGGTTGATGTACAGTCAGAAATAATAAATAAGATTGTAATAAACCATAATTTCTGCTCTAAATTGCAAGCAAATTCTCACTGTCTGTAAATCTAAATTTGGGTAGAGGACAATGGGAGGCAGAGATGTTCAATGAAGAATCAGAAGCAAATAACATAATTCAAGCCATAAATACCTGTGGAACTTAAGAAGCAGAAAGTTTCCATCTATCAATTATTCCTTAATGAACCTGTGGAGGAGGGGCTATTGGAAATGTCTAGACATGGCTCCATGTGTAATACATGCCTACTTCCTCGGACAAGAAAAATATGACGAGAGAAACCAATACATAGATTCCCTAAACTCAATGTGTCAGCACAAGACCCTTCCTAAGGCAACCTCGAAGGCTCAAACTGCAAGCTGCATTCTTCATTTGCTTGTCATCGGGAGACTGGGTCAATGTCATTGGACCACTGCATCAGAATGCCCGCTGTAGTCATTTCCGATCTAATGGTAGGTAAAACCTTGACATTTCCAAGATCAATTTCAGGCTGACTTTGAATATAGCAAAGATAAAAATGTATGACCTGCTTATTCCTCATTTCCTGTCCATGATGAAGATATTGTTGGATATTCAATTCTCAGACACATACTTTCACTAAAAGTAAGATTAGTCATTCTTTAATTGCATGATTTATTAGAAGAGACTATAATAGAAACAGTCAGTTTCTACCAAAGGGCAGGAGCAGAGAGGAGGAGCAGGAGAAACATGAAGAAGAAGAAAAATGAAGAAAGAGACAAAAAAAAGAAGGAAGAGGAAGAGATGAAGGGGTAAAGTTCTTATTGGATAGTGTCATGTCAGTGGAACTCGGAGGATGTTTATGTGTATCAAGCATGATGAACACTGGAAAAATATGTGACAGGAACACGTGATAAAATTATTATTGGATATGATAAGAGACATGAGCAATCTCATCCCAGAAATCAAAGATAATCTTCAAACTGCAAGAAATATCTCTCACCCCTCACTCAGACATTGCTCAAAGAGGAATCTGTAAGAGAAATTTTGGTCAACTCACAAAATTTTTGAAGACATAAAAGAAAAATACCAGGAGAAGATATAACACTTGTCTGAGGACAGGGTGATGAGGTTTGAAGGATATGAGTTTAGTGATTAAGAGATTTTTAGAAAATATGAACAGTGAGAAAAATGAAAAGGATAAAAGTGACTAGGAAAAGAGAAAAGGGACTATGAGAATGTCTGTCGAGCTTCCAAACAGAATCTCATTTAAGAGATGAAATAAAGGACACAGTTGCTTTAATTGATTTTGGCTTCCACTGTCCCCAGTTACCTTTAATCAGTGATGTAAGGTTTTCCCCAGACACCAGATAAAACCTTGAAAACATCCATGCACTTTGTGCAAGAAAATAGCAGACTCATAGTTACCTGGTCCCAGATATACTGTCTATTCGGTATATATAATTTATAAGAAATGACATGAATCATAAAAGGTAAGTTGATTTAACAGTAAATTTTCTTTCCTAGAGCATAAATTGATACCAAATGAAAATGTAGAGCAGGAAATGATAAGTAGTTAGAACAGTTAGATTCTCCCTTGTTTCAGTGCCTTGTTTTTCTCTTTCTCCCTCTCCTCCATCTGCCTCAGGAGCCAGTTCTGAACTCTTTGGGGTCAATATGACAGCTAAGGAGAGAAGAGTGATAAGAGCATTGAAAAGGTTTCCTTAAATACATTTATCCCAAAATTTGGTTTGCACTCTGAGAGTGGCTAATATTTAACTATGACTCTCATTGGGCAAGACTGCAATGTCTTCTTTCCTGAGGAGAATAATACCTAGTCTAGTAGGTCACTTGCTGTTTATTAGCCCCAAAGCATTAAGTTTTCATGTTCAGCTTCTGTATTCTCTCCCTCACTTCTATAGGCAGCCCTTTCATGGAGGGAGAAAAATGTCTCTAAGCTGATTTTTTTTCAGTGGGAATATACACTAATACATCCTTGCCCCCAACAAATTCTGGAAGTGCAAACTCATCCCATGACAACTCCCTCTGTTCTGTAGCCATCCTTTTTTTTTGTTGGAATGGGTCAGGTAACAGTTCTCTATTATTTTCTGATAAAGAGAAAGGATCTGAGTGAAAATTCCCTTCACTAAGATCGAAGCAAAAGAGTCAGCCTACTCCATTCCTCCCACAGGAAGTGGGATGAGGACTGACAACTGACTAATCACTCTTTCCAGAAGGGCATCTTCCACTCCAAATCATTTCAGTAGCTTTGTTTTATCCAGAGGTCCAAAAATCTTACCACCAATTTTTTAAGCCTCACTCAAGGATATGTTTTTATTGATTTTTAGAGAGAAAGGAAGGTAGAAGGATAGGGATGGAGAGAGAGAAAAAGAGAAAGAAAGAGAGTAAGAGAGAGAGATAAACATCTGCTAGTATATGTGAAAGAAACATGTATCAGTTGTCTCTCACATAAACCCTAATGGAATGGAACCCAAAACATAGGTATGTGCCCTGACCGAGAACCTAACATGCAACCTTTTGGTGTATGGAACGAATATCCAACCAACTGAGCCACACTAGCCAGGGCCATACCACCAATTTTGATTAATTTCTTGTGGAAAGTTTACACATTGTGATTGGTG